>JAOVYW010050501.1:0-12500 GCA_025775045.1 Hiodon tergisus
TATGTATGTATATGTATATATATATATATATATATGTATATGTATGTATATGTATATATATGGTTATCTCTTTCAGGAAAATCCTTGCCCCTGGCGAGGAGGAGAATTTGGAATTTGAGGAAGAGGAAGATGCAGCTACTAGTGCAGGGTCGCCAGAATCCTTTCCTTCCAGAGTACCAGGTGATCATCCGGCACTTGCACAGTTCCTGCATTCACCAACCCAGCCAGTGCACACTATTGGGTTGGCTCTGAAACATCACGTTTATGCTAACCTAAAGCCTTTGTTGCTTTTGAATTGTCAGGAAAACAAAAATGTTTATGGCAGCATAGGTTTCTCAACGTCTTTGTGCAACAGTGGGCCATTTATTGTCTTCTCTTCCATTCTTTTCTTTTGGTGCTGTGCATGACTTCATCATTCTGTGCTCACCGCCTGTCCCATTTGCAGCTCTACAAGGTACGGATACATGAGGAGCAGTGTGTTAATGGGCCGTCTATCATAAATCTTCAACCATAAGTCTTCTGCCTTCATTGTCAGTGTGTAGATAAACTCAGTCATGTTTAAATAAAACATGTGTTCCAGTGCAATATGGTCCTGTTTTTGGGGAGGGGTTTTAAACCCCAATGTGGCGTGTCCTTAACTTTCAGTAATACATTTGAACAGATTTGATCCCCAAATCTAATTGATGGTTTATATTTATTTCAAAGATGATTGATTCTGCAGACTTAGAGGAAGCAAACTTTATCAGTTCCAGTTTAAACTCTAATCAACTGAATTATCTTTTCCAGGTACATTGTTGCCAAGGTTACCTTCAGAGCCAGGAATGACACTTCTCACAATAAAGATTGAGAAGATTGGACTGAAAGATGCGGGACAATGCATTGATCCCTACATAACAGTTAGTGTAAAAGGTACAAAACTTATACATTTTCAAATATTTATTTTACTACAGTAAGAACTAAACAGTAAGTTTAGTTTTATTTAACATTTTGTTACATTAGCAAATATTTTATTCAGGTTTCTTTGTATAAATGATGGGACAGCTTTGTAAAGCTCTTAACACACACACTTGTAAAAAAAACTTTGCAAAAATTGTAATCTTGATACCCACATCTGATGGGACATTTGTGGTTAGAACTGGGTTTTGAAGAGAGTTTACAAATTATAATCTTTTTATTAAACACGTGAATACATATGGAAGCCACTGTATACATGTATTTTATATAAAATAATTTTTTTGGACATTTTTTGTCCAGCTTTTCTTTTTGGAAATGCTGAAATTAACTTGAGGTTTTGTTTCTGAACAGACCTGAATGGCATGGATCTGAACCCAGTACAGGACACCCCAGTGGCCACCAAAAAGGAAGACACATACATTCACTTCAGCGTGGACGTGGAAATCCAGAAACATCTGGAGGAACTTTCAAAAGGTAACTGCGGTATTAGTAATGATATCCAGATCTAAATTAAGAAGAGAGACTGTTGCTTAAATGGCTTAAACAGGATTTATAGAAATAAGCATGAGCCTGTCCCTTTGTATGAAAGGAGAATGTAACTAAGTCAAAATTTTAACTGAAGATAACATTTCTTCTAAGAAGTTCTTAATGCCAACACATTTTAAGACGCTGTTAAGTGAATATTTTAGTTTAGCTTCAGATACCAATATTTACAAGGCATGAAAAACATGTCAAATTTAATCTGTTAGTTTGCATAGTCAGCAGGGAAATGAAAATTTTAATATGAGTATCATTTGTTTGTGTTTGTTACAGTTTATTAAGGCAAAGCTACTCTTGTGATTGAAATTTTAATGAGTTCACCTCAGGAAGAGCACAGTTTATGGTAGCCATTTAATTTATGTCTGATTGGGTCCTGTTGCCTCTACTCTATTTAAATAATTTATCCTTTTTTCAGGGGCAGCTATTTTCTTTGAGTTCAAGCACTACAAACCGAAGAAAAGATTTACCAGCACAAAATGTTTTGCTTTCATGGAAATGGATGAGATCAAACCTGGTCCAATTGTAATTGAACTGTGAGTACACTTTCTCTTATAAAGGTCAAAATTTTAAAGTGAATTATAAACAATAAATGAAATGGAAGCGGGGCAATCAAATTATTCTTTATAACAGTTTCTTTCTTTTTTAAAGACAAAGGTACCTTATGGAACTACAACAAAATGATCATGTGGGGATGGGGGTCATATTTTTCATATTCTACATTGATTTATGAATATCTCAATTTAGTTTAAACTAAACTAATCAATCAAGATATAATTTGTAAGAAAGAGAATACAATCTAAAGAGTGATTGGACTTTTACAAAACTGACCTACTAATGCCTGTCTTTGTAGAGGACCTTTGTGACCTGAAACGCGTATTAAAAAAGCACTATAAAAAATAAATTGATTGATGTCAATTTTAGGTACAAGAAGCCAACTGACTTCAAAAGGAAGAAACTTCACCTCCTGACCAAGAAACCACTTTATCTTCATCTCCACCAGACTTTGCACAAAGACTAAAAGAGGTTCTTTGGGCATAGGAGCTGAAAGAACTGCCAAGCGCCATTTCGCAGCTGTCTCCACACATTCAGCAGATTTGGCGTACCTCTACATAAACAGCAATATAAAACACAGGCCGAGCCAAGGCCATAGCCACACCTCCTACCCTGTCTCAATGATGTGACTTGATGGCCTCCATGCCATGCAATACTTACAAGCTTTAGATGGCAAATGCTTGAAGTCCTTCAGACGCAGGGTACATTATTTACATCTCATCTCTATACAATGTTTTTAATGGAAAATCAAGAGGCATGAGAGCTAACAATCAGGAAGCTTGGCTGCTGCCAAGCAGACACATTCCAGCGACCACTCAACCCACTATACTTATATGGAACTGTGGATTTATTCGTTGACACCCCCACCCTGAGGAAGTTGTTTTGCGATAACCCAACTGTTGACTAACAGGGTTTCTCTTAAGATGGATGATCAAAGGGTATGATGTCATTTCCTGGTGCTGCCTGGGAAGAAGCACTATGGACGCGCTTCCATGGCTCTACCACATCAGGAAAAACGGTGCATTTTCTGCGTTTCTCAGTCACTTTATCTAACTGGATCTCACCAATACAGTCCTTTTGTGGTAGAATTGCAGAAGTCCCTAATAAAGACAAGCTTTGAGGTCATCTAGGCAAAAAGGGCTTTTTTAACAAAAGATGCTGCATGTTACTTTAGTGGATTGTTAATTTTTGTGCTGTTGCCATTAAAACCCATTTTAAGTAAAGTAAGTTGATTTCCCTTACCGGCCACCTGACTTTTAAAATTCATTAACATTTGGTTTTAAAAATTTGAGAATGAAGAATATAGCTGGGTATACTACAGATAAACTAAATGAGTTTATAAGGAAGTGAGTGCGAGTGCCGTTTGTTCGTGCAGATGATTTTTCAGTACATGTTGAGAAATCATGAAATGATGCATTGTTTTACCATCGACTTGCATATGTACACTGCTTTAAGTTCCAATAAATAGTGTTGCTTAAAATGTGCCTGACATGTCTTATACCACCAACATGTGACACACGGGATGGAGGTCGAATAATAAGTACATTAGCAGTGTGTAAGGCATTGGCCAAAAATACTAAAATCTTTCCTAAGGATCTTGAGTTAGCATGGGCAACCATAAAAAAAACAGCCCAAAAGTCTGCCACGTTAAGTCAGAGTTCTTCTTGGTAAAAGCTGATGCGTGGTATTCTAGATATTCCCAAATATACATTTGGAATTTGACCAATTCAGCACTTCAAAGATTTCCCCCAAACATGGGGAGTGTGAGAAAGTAGGACCTCTAATCTTAATTGCCTTGGAAGCACGTCAAGAGAAGGCCTACCGGTTCCCATAGACTGGGGAGCGCTTTATCAATTTGTGCACCACCATTGTGACGGGGTGAGCCCAATCGGCATGACATGAGCCAGGTTTGTCGCTGCACACTCTAGCTCATAGGTCTCAGTCTTCCACTCGTGTGGCAGATGCTTATAATAAACACATTTAGATTTCAAAATAAACCAACTTTTCTCCCACAAAAGTTGAAAAAAAATAAAACCCGTACAATCCAAAACAGAGTGTTTGCCGTAAAGCTCTTTCCAGGACACCGTTTTTTATTTTATAGCATGTGCTTTCTGACTTTCCAGATTCAGTATTAATACAACCTAGATGTCCTTGCATTTGGGATAGCAAAACATTTCTAGATTGACAAAGCTTTCTGTGCATCGTGATGTAAAATCCAGCCTGTAAAAAGTTAAGTTTTCAATTTGCTTCTAAGACAAATGGGTGAAAAGTTTAGTATATTATGACACCCGGGTGCATTTCTAAGAACCCACTTCTCCATTTGCACTGGAAAAAGGGTAAAATGCCCAACCAGGTTTTTACGATTGTAGCTCCCCAAATATTCAACGAACAAAAACACTTTATTGTAATTTCTGTATAAATTTTGCTGAAAATATTTGCCATTACATAATTATCAAGACACACTAAATATTTTCAGTGAATTCATCTGTTGGTTAAAACCATTTTGTAAGAAGGGCTTAGCAATCCGAGCAACTTCAAGATTGACACCATTTAAAATTCAAACATACCGTAACATTTATGAAACATCCAAAAATTATTACTACCGTAGCATATACAATTTTCCAGAAAGAAAACAATCTACTCTATTCCCATTTCTTAGTACGCATAAGTTTCCTAGCAAATCACTTCTAACAAATGCCAGCCTGCCTGTAGGCCAGACAAACTATCTGGCTTACAATGATTAAAGTCCTCAATTATTAATCAATATGCTTAATATCCTTAACAATCTTTATTAATAAAATATCTAGGAACATGGTAAAATAAGTTATACAGGAATTCACTTTGGGTGAGTGACAGGCGGTTTCAAAAAAGTGTCTCTGGTTAAGTCAAATGATACTAAATCAAGTATTTCCACAGGAAATTTTAAGGACACAAATAATCACTGGCCAATTTCTATAAAAAACAACAACTCACGCATACTAATAAATTGTGGTATTGCACAGTAGGCCCCTGCAAAGTGGCAAGCCTCATCAGTTCTCGGTTAAATCCCAGACAAGACACTGATTTTCTAATGCTTTAATATTTTTGGTTAATTTTTACCAATAATAATGAAGAATGAGGAGAAACAAAGTCATTTGTCCACTCCAGACGGTGAGGGTAGGCGGGGGTTACTGTCCGCTCTGCGGAGGGGTTTTTCTGTCTTGGGCTGCCCCTTGCTCTGGGGGGTAGTCTTTGCTGAAAACAGGCCCAGGGTGCGATCCCTCTGGAAAGTCCCTGGGACCCATAGGCATGTGCTGCAGCGGTGGCCCCGCTGGTGGAATGGCTCCAGGCAGCAGGGGGCGGGGCGGGAATGGGAAATCCCGGGGGGCGGGCAGGTTGTTTCTCATCTCGGGGTGATAGTCCCGGGGCCTGAATTGTGGAGTTCCCATAGGATAGTCTCTAAGGGGTGGAGGTGGGCCTCGCACTGTGAAGTCAGAGCAAAGTGGTAAATGGTTCTCATCGGCGGCCACTTCAATGTTTGAATGGGTTCAAAAGGATGAATAATGAGTTAGGGTTAGGGACACTGGAAACATAGAACACAGCTTACCGCATAAAATGGTTCCTGACAGAAACTTAATTTAAAAAAAACAAATATAAAGATAAAACCATTTCTGAGTTCTGTAGAGTGACAGCTCTTACCATAGTGTGGAGGCACAGGTCCGTAGTGGCGGGGTGGACCGTAGGGCCCAGGCCCGGACCCTGGGCCCATGCCAGGGTGAGGGGGTCTAAAACGAGGGTCAGGTCCAGATGGCATCATGGGAGGATGCCCATTCAGGGGCCTCGGCATAGCAGAATGTGGGAAAGGAGTTGGAGGGCCAAGCTTATGAGGGAGCCCATACCCCTGTGGTGAGGCCCCTGGCCCTGGAGAATCTCTGATTGGAGAGCCAAGGAATGATGGTTGGATTTGAGATTTGGAGCCAATCTGCAATTAAAATAAAAAAAATAAAAACTTAGGTTTCAGACTAGGCAATAGGCGAAAATTAAGGTCAAAACCAAGCACATCGTTTCCCCTTCTTCCATTGCTGGTACCAGTGAAGTGAGTTAAGGTAAGATTTCACCAGAGGAAAAGGAAACACCATGCAATAACACACCAGGTAACCAAAGTAATGCCAGACTGCTGCAGAGCTCCACATTTAACCAGAAGTTAAGCGTTCAGGGTAGAACTGTGGCATGAGAACAAGACATTACAAAGCTTAAAACCAAAAAACGTAACATGAAATGAGCATTAACAAATGCTTGTATAAAGGGACAAGTTAGTAAGTTAATGCTTTGTCAAACAGGACCGTCCCTTGGTTCAGCTGTGGGGCAGAGAGCAAGGCCACCGTCTGCCACTTTGTCCAGCCACCCCCACTGAAACCCTGTGAAGCGAAAAGCCCCAGTTCCCACTTGCTCACGGCGAGACGGGAAGCCTGCGTGCAAGCACACCCGAACTGGCCTCAGTCCGAATACTCACTGCCTCCGTCGTCTCAGTGGAGGCCTGGGCCTCAGACTCCACTGGGCCACTCTGTTTTAGTGTACCCGAGGGAAACAGGGAAAACACTGTGACTAAAATGCAAGCAACACTCACTGTGGGGACGACAGCACAGTAGAAGGCCCCTTTAAAATACGGCAAAGCTTGGATTTCCATTTTATCTTTTGCAAAAACAAACACTTGACAATATAGAACATACCCAGTCAATACCAATGCAATGTGAAGTTAAATTAACAACCTACCCAGGAATTCCATGAAGAAATCTTTCACTTTTAAATGCATGACAAACTTTCACAAAGTAGAATAATTTCCAAAATACCAATGACTTCTCCATCAGAGCTTATGTACGAAATTATCAGCTTCTATTACTAGCTGGATTCTGGTGATGTGTGCTGAAACATGCACAATAGAATTCTTCTTTGCAACATATTAACGCAGAGCACTTTAAAGGTTTATAAAGCAAACTGATCTGATCCTGGAACAGACCAAAAACCACACGGTACTATGAGAGGACAAAAGGAATGTGCTGGCCAAAAATAATTAAGGGCAGAAATCCTTAGTATTCTGTCAAACCTCCTCTCAAAAGGCTGCACAAGAGGTTTGATGAAACTAGCTCATATTAACCAAAGAGCTCTCACTTGCGTCTTCAAAGCAAAAACATTTATAAGAGGCGTCAGAACTGACACTTGCTACCTCATCCAAATTCTTAACTGAATGACCCAGGCATATCAGAGTAAATTCACCTCTCACAACATCTTGTTTTATTGTGGACACTGCTTCGCTTAACTGACAGAGCTCAGTAGATGAGTCTTAATAAATACCCTTAACCACAAGCAAGTAGTCCTTAACACTTTGCCCAAAATTGTGCACACACAGGATACTATAGATGTACTATATGATGGTTATGATATGGGACACTTTATGATTAAAATCCCAGACCAAACACAGCTAATAAGATCCATAGTTTTAATGGTTTGAGAAAATATTCCATATCCAAGTACAGGTGAAATGTAAAACTATGAACAACATGAGTAGATCTGGATAAACATTACCGAGTAGCATATAGTGAAATAATTAAAAGAGAACCAAATGAAGAACTGAATTAAAAACTTGGAGTAACAAGCATTGAAAATGCTTTGTGAATTGTAGCAAAATAACCATTTCCAAAACCCTTTTCACCTACCGAGCCATCCATGCTGGGCGAAGATGTCCGTGGAGCGTAAACATCTAGACAAGAGGCAATCCGATGATTAGGAGAGGGGCTTGATAGGTCACACGTAATCAAGAAGCGCTTAATGTATGTAATGTGAGCAGGTTTACCAGGTCTAGCAGGGAGGGGGTGTCCAAGGTCAGAGTATCTTCCATGAGGTTCAGACGGGGGTCGTGGTCCTGCAGAAAAGAAAAATAGATTACCAAGAAAATGTGGTGCAGACTTACAACACGTAGAGGCATGGAACCGTCTGGATCTGCTGTGGATGAATGGCCCAATAGCTCTATAAAGGAGCGGGCACTGTGTGTAATGCAGGAGTCCACAACTGGGCCAGAAACAGAGACACGGAGACAGTTAAGCTGGGAGGACGCAACCTTGAACTGGCTAGGAAGAAGGGAAGGAAAAGAACAGGAAAAGAAAGATGGGTGACCTGGGTTTAAGACACCAGACAACCTGAGCAGGCAAAATTCGATGGAGACCAGGGAAAGCAGAAGGGGGGATGAATGAAGCCAGGAAACACTGAATCGAGTCTGTCCAGGGGAACTCGGACTCACCGAAGGGCTCGCTTCGTCGCCCCACGGGTGCAGACGGGGGCCGTCCTGGGCCCTCGATCATTAAAGGGGGCGATGGGGCACCGGCACTCACAGGGGAAGGGCCATAAGAATCGCCTGTTTAAACGAGTTAAACAATTTACCCGATCGTAAATGAGGCCAGAGACGCAGCGGACATTTGTGTTCCCACGAGGCGACGGAAGGAAAGGAACACAAAAGGTACAACGGGCAGGGCTCACCTCTGCGGAGTGGAGGAGGCCCTTGGTGGTCGGAACGGCCAGGGGTGGGCTTGAAGAGGGGTCTCTGGAACTCGGCCAGTTTGTCACTGACCTCAACCAGCCTGGAAAACAATATCCTCCTATTTAAGCCACACCAATCTCATTTCCTCTGACAAGGTTTTTCAAGTGCAATGAATAAACAGTCGAAGTATATATAAACCTTACTTTGTACTTTTTGTAAAGGCTTTTTTTGTACTGACAATCAGTAGTTAGTTATTTAACTCACTTTTGACGAAGGGTGGCAGTCTCCCTCTTCTCTTCTACCAGGGCTCGCTCGGAAGCGCGGGCATTCAGCTACAGTAGAAGAAAAGGTAACAGTTATTCTACATTAGACTACATTTATTTAAAACAAGGAAATTTGTTTGCTTACAAGCATGACTACAAACTCCTTACCCAGTTCTCATGCGCTTTCTTTTCATGAGTTGCAATCTGGAAGAACACATCGACAGTCAGCACATCTGGTTTACAGACAAACAGGGACACACCCAAACAACTCCAGACAATTGTACACATTTAGCATTGTATTTTAAGTACAGTAAGCTATAGTGTATCCGATTACAGATACATGGGGGATGGCTGGAGGAAAACTTTCGAGGCACGCCTATAGACACACAGGGAACGTCCCAACCTAAAAGAAACACAGAGCAGCCCGCTCACCTGGGTTTTGTAGGAGCGCTCAGTTTTCTGCAGCTCTTCCTCGATTTCCTGGATCCTCTTCTTGTAAGCCTTGAGCTCGTCTTCGGCCCGCATGGCCTTCCCATCCACCTGAGTCAGCTGGATCTCCTTCTCCCGCCGCTCGTACTCCTCCTGAGTTAGCTTCCTGCGGCACAGGAAGCACAAGGGCTGGCTTCAAAGCTTTGCTGCCAACGTAAACCAATGTCAGATCATAACAAAAGAGTGTGTGGCCTTAAACAGAAGTAGCCAGCATTGGTTCTCCAGAGTCACTGCCCTCCAGGTTTTAGTTGCCTCATTTTTCAACTGTTTCGAAAGGAAACTCTGCAATTCCAATTAAACAGAGTTCAAGTGGGACGCAAACTAGAAGAAACGGCTGCCAAGGATGGACAACACACTCAAAACGCGGTAAAATCTTGTTATAAAAGTTAATGTCCTTGCTCCTCCACAGGATTCCAGCATTTTCTGAGGATGCAGCCTATGGCTTACTGCGATGATAACCGAAAGTGAAGGTATTATTAGTCTCTTGGCTTTATAATTCTTCACACTTACTGCTGTAAAGCGTTCTCTTTTTGCTGGTACATCTCATTCATGATCTCCAATTTCTGTTGGATGGTTTTGAACTGATTTTCCAGGTGACATTTTTCGCTGTGTAGAGAAGCTCGATCATGTTCCAGCTTCTTGATTTGTTCTGAAACAGAATTGGTCTCAGTTATAATACACCAACAGCACAAAATCCCACCAGAAGGAAACCCTGATTTGTTCTGAAGCAGAAATACTGAAGATTTAAATGATCAGCCAGTAGAAAATCTGATGGGCACACAGTACCTTCCAGCTCCTGCCTCTCTTTCTCTTCAGCCAACAGTTTGCCCAGATACTTATTCTTTTCTTCCTCCACAATGGAGAGCGTATTCTTCACCTGCATCACATAAAGGGTTAATCACTTTCACTTATCACATTTACTTTTTAGTTCTCGTTGGAATACCATATAAAATGTTCCTTTCATCTAAGAAACATAACATTTCTTTCAAGAAGCATTTTCTCTGTCTTAAGGGTGCAGAAAAACATGTTCACGCCTTCTCATATGCAGGGTAGATTACCAGGGATCAAAATCATTGGTTTTGTTTGTGTAGCAGCCCGAGACTACTTTGCTGTTTCTGTGTAGGGTTTTAGCAAAGCAAATACAAATACGCACAGCATCGGCAAGTTTTTGTTTTGTTAAATTGGGATGCCACAAAGCCCTTTTTTGTGCACAATGCTGCTGTAAGGATCTTAACTACAGCAAAATATTTAAAAAATACATTTCACACACTACACCAGCCTTAGCATCATTTTACAGGTTATGTATGAAACACTGAGTTTCAAGGTGTCATTTCTAACAAGGAATTAATTTGGCCTGGTCTTGATATTTAAATGACCTACCCCAAATAACAACCTGGTGGTAGTGCCTTCTCATGTAGAGCCCCACTACCATGTTTTATGGAAAAAATACAACGGCCTGTACAAATTAAGATTTCGGATTGGTCGACAGGAGTGAAATATTTTTGAATAACCACATGGTTATAACGTAGTTACAGCAAGAATGACCTCACAGTTCCAAATCAATCTGCACACATACAAATGCACAAATAATTCTATTCAGAACAGATAATAGCAGTCACAGTACATACATGCAAAACAAGTTTAAAGGAGGTACTGGGCACGAAAACGAAAATTCAGTGAAGTCTCTGCTGTAGCAGATGGGACTTTCAGATCAATGCACAGGGTCTATCATTTTCAATAAATTAATTAAAAATTAATTAAAAACCAATCACCTTAAATGTGTAGTCACCAACAAATCAGCTGGGTAATTGGTGGCATAAGAAACTACATTATTCCACAAGTGCGTAAGAAATATTGAAAAAATGATCAAATGAATAAAAATGTTTTTGTTATGAAACAGTCATTGTACAAGCAAGAAAATCCACTCTGAGGCATGTGGTGATAAGAAAAAAAAACTAACTTGGAAGGGCCAACTACTGTTAAACCACCGTATCTCAATTTAATACAGAAATGTGCTTGTAGCTGATATCGTAATGGAAACTTCCTGCAAAGCGGGTTGTCATTAATCCCAGAATGCTTAGCAGGGCAGCAGCAGCAACATTATTAACAATAAAAAAAAATTACTAGTTTTTTGATAAATGGCCCAATGTGTAAATCAGCAAAGGGTCCCTTTAAGGCAGTACAAAAAAATTATAAAATAAATCACAAGCAAGAGTATTAGGGATTCAATTAGCAACATGCACTATAATCAAATAAGATTCATGATTTGATGGAAAGAACTACATAGCAATAGCCAACATTTATCTAGGCACCGGGAGCTGCTGGCAAACATCTAGTTACTACTGTAATCACCACCAACTTGACTTGTAAAGTTTCAATTTGGATGACAGTGGTGATGTTTGGAACGACAGAATAAATTTAAATGGAATCGATTCCCAGCTTTTACAAATGTTGGTAGTCAGTCAGTTCTTACCCACAACTTCTGTTGGACTGACAATGGCAGAACTGTCTTGATGTCAATATGCATTGATCACATAGGTTAAACTACTGCTGCAAGACAATTAACTTAACCTTCCGGCTAACCTCAGATTGGAACGTTTGAATAGGGTTACTTAATAGAAACTGCTGCCATTTATACATTTGCATATTGCATCAGCAACAGGAAGTAAAATTATTGCAAGCACATTACCCTTGTAACGTCCATCATTTGCTTAATCCGTTTTTTCATTGCGTCACTTCTGTTCCCTGAAATGAAAATAATAACTTTTTAGATATCTACTTTGACATACTGTTCACCTAGGCTTGGGTCTTGTGGATAGAAAAAGCTCAATGCTCCCATTATTGGGAGGGGACTCCCGGAGACTCACCAATGGCTTCTCCGTTGGCCAAGGCCTGAGAGTCGCTTTTCTGCAGATCCACGCTCCCACAGGCCTCCAGTTGCTGCAGCTCTCCAATGCAGTCTGACAATATCTGCCAAAATTATCATGGTCCCGACATATTAAACACCTATGATTTAGGCCAGAATGCCTTTGTCCCACAGAGCTGAAGACATATTATAGCCATTACTCAGTCTAACCATCACAAAGTTACAGTTTGTTGGGTAGATACACCTGATATCACCACTGCTGCATTGGAAGCATTATTGGAGTGTTCCATCATATCGGCGTTTCTTGATTTCATTAACCCATTGA
>JAOVYW010050501.1:17500-24268 GCA_025775045.1 Hiodon tergisus
AAAGTTACCTGACTCTGTCCGGGGGTGATTTTCTAGGGCCAGCTGAGTTGAGTCACGTGCTGTTGAGTACTTCTGTCGTAGCTGGAATGCTAGCTCCTGGAAGTCATCCAAGACCGCAGCCTCTTCATCAAACATACTACCGTCCACATGTTGTAGGTCGAAACTCAGTTCCTGCGCATCCAGCATCCTCTCAATTTCATCCAAAATCGAGGTCTCTGAAGCTTCCAAGATGCCTTCAAGTGACTTCTCAATCTCTTCACTACTGTCTACATGCGTTAGCCTAGTTGCTTTTAACTCCAGCTCCAGGTCTATGAACATGGACTCCACTTTGAAAAGGTTCTGACTACCCAGATATTTATGAAAACGCTTTATATCATTCTCCTTAAAATAGGTTTTCAAAAGCTCAAGCTGTTTAACACTGTCACTATATTCCAACTCATTCTTAAGATCCATTTCTTCAGAGTTTTCATCTGTGTATTTGACAGCAGACTCAGACCAAGATGAATTTAATAGATCAGAGTCTGTTAATTCTGTATCTTCACTATCAATTTTAAACTCACCCGATTTAGATCTAGTCATCTCTTCTGCATCTGAAGGATCACTCAATGGGATTCCCGTTTCTATGGCATCATTTGTTAGCTTAGATTTCGCCAATTCTTCAACTTTCGAGGTGGTCTGGATTTCTTCGACCTCTAGTTCTTGATCTTCTTGAACATTATCAACATCTTCATTATTTGTGTCTACATGTTCTGCTTTGGGCAAAGAAAGTAAAGCATTTTCATCTTCGAGCAACTCTTCATGTTCATTACTGTGGTCTTTTGATTCTTCATCCTTTCTGAACTGATTGTTTTCTTTTTCTAGCGTTTCTTCAAACAAATCAGTTAACTCCTTTTTAACTCTCTCAATATCCTCAACTAGATTTGCATTAGGGAATGCATCTTTGGGTTCTGAAGCATTTTCTTCTTCATTTTCAGATGGGCCTACATCTTCAAATGTAGACTGATCACCTTGTGCAGCTTCGGAAATTATTCCTACATTTTCTTTCACATCTACATTTTGTTCAGTGTGATGCTCAAGCGATGCCTCTAATGGAATTTGCACTGTCTCGCTTATCAAATTTTGTTCAGGTGGTAGCATGGCATCTCTGTCTAGGGGCTCCTCAGTTTGTTCAGGAATGATTCCCACATTTTCTTTCATGTCTATATGTTGTTCAGTGTGATGCTCAGGAAATGCCTCTACTGAAATTTTCACAGATTCGGTTATCAAATCTTCAAGTTGTTTGATGCCATCTCTGTCTACAAGCTCATCTGCTGTTTGTTCAGGAATTATTTGAATTAAGTCCTTATTATTTGAGTCCTCTTTCCCTTCATCTATGGAGTTTTCATCAGTGGCAAGACCTGTAGGCTCAGGCTGATCAGGCGTTTTGTCTCTTTCAGCCACTTCTTCTACTTCATGCTCAACTAATGCTTTCCACTCTGTTTTCTCTTCAAGCACAGGTTCATGCAAAGCAGTACCAGACATACCCACAACTTCATTGACTTTAGATTCTGTGCGTTTATCAAGATTTAACTCATCTGGAAAATCTACTTTTTCCTTTTGCTCCTGCAAAGAATCAGAGGCTAATGGTGTTATATGTTTTTCACCAGCTTCCTCAGCTTTTTTAGGCATTTCCAAATTTAAATTGTCTTCCTCATCCTCTTCCTCATCATCATCTTCATCCAAACTAGTTACCTGATTTGTCCTTTCACCACCACTGACAATTGCAAAAACTTTATCCCCCAAAGATGTCCACACGCTTTCATCTTCTTTGGGGTCATTGTAATCATTTTGCTTTTCAGTTTGTACTCCAGGAAGGTCTTTCTCCTCTGAATGTGGTTCTGAAATATGTTCTTCAGAAATAGACAGTAATGGAATTTCTTTTGAATCATCCATTGAAGGATTCAGCTGTTCACCTAACTTCTCACTTTCTTCATCGTAATAAGGTGTCACCTTCCAGGTGTCTTCATCATCTGAGGCAACAGCATCAAATGTTGACCCAAATGTAGTTTTCAAATCAGGAATTATATTTGCCTCTGAGAAATGTTCCAACTGCTCAATGTCGGTATTATCTTTGGATAAAGTTGCACCTTGTGGCTCTGAAGGGCCATCTGTAGTTTTGTCCTCCTCATGGGAAACCATACTTGAAAATGAATCTCTTGTTGGCTGATCTCCATGCAAGTCATTTTCTTCCGTATCGGTTGCCATGTCGTCCTGCGGGTCATGTTTCTGTTGCTCTAGATCCAAAGTTTCAGTCGGATTTTCAGAGGACATCGGAGTGGAGTCTTCACTGAGATATCCATCCTCTGTTACTTCCACAGAATCATGCACCTTGACATAGTCCTCAATTGCATCCTCAGTAATGGACTTTGAGTCTTTAATAGTACTGTGATCATTTTCAGAAGGTAAGATCTCTGACTCCGAATTCTCCAAGTTACTTTCAGGATCTTTTTCATCCTCCTTCTCCAAAAAATTTTGAGCAGGTTCATCCCTTTCTGTTTTCAGAGAGTTGGCCAACAGTTTATCTATGTCATATTCATCAAATGTGTCAGATCCAGTGTCAAAACACACAAAATCCGTTTCCTGTAAAGAAAAACATATTCTATATGATACAGTTGAACTATAGTATCTATTTTTGAAAAGTTTAGAAAATGTGCCGATTCACTATCTGGTGAATGTCGTAATGTAAAATTGTTGTAAAGGGTTATCTTTTAAATTATATCATATAGGACAGAATATCTAAGACAGAAGCATGTGTGAATAATGTTTGAGTGGCATGCAAGACGAAATATGGAGCTAATTGACTAAAGAACAAGTTACGACACTAAATTCTGAGTAGAAATAAAGAGGATACATAGTTTAGTGGTACATTATACAAATTTCACTCCTATTTTGAGATGCAACATCTCTTATTTACCATTTCCTTTGAAAGAATATAATTCTAGAAAGAATTGACTACAAAATTGAAGGAAACTTATCTGCTTACCTCGGTAGAAACCTCTAACTCTTTTTCTGTGTATATGTGATTGATAGTTAGCAGGTCCTTTGGAAAATATCCAAATATGCTCCCAACCTAGAGAACACAAGCAGGGAAAGACATTAATTAACTATTTTGATCTGTGAACATCATGAAAATTACAACCAAGTCTCACCCATGCATTTAATGCATTAATGTTTTCTGTTTGATAATGACAAGAATAAATCTATATCTACAGCTATCTACTTTAAAATGTACTAATAATGAAACAGCTAAATTTATGCGGAGGCTGATTGAAATATTTTCCAACAGCTTTTGTCATCTAACAGCAATAAACATTGCCATTCATAACAGATAGGAATAACAACTAACAAATAACAACACTCTAATTGGATATAGTGAAGCATGTTCTTGACTTAAATTTAATTATTTTTTGAAAACAAAGACTAAATAAAACAATCATAGGTGCAGCAGGGGGATTAATGGTGGTTAAATATTGATCTTCCAAATCAGCAGACTGCACCTCTACTGTCGTACTAAAGGTAATGAACCCCACCCGCTTTAGTAAATACCTGGGTGAATACTTGGATATACTTTAGCCTGTGCAAGTTGCTGTGTGTCAAACTACCTACTATCACCTATATCATGCAACATAATCAAAGAAACAGTACTAAGATGATAGAAAATAAAAATGATTGTAAGCACGTTTCATTTAAACAATTTTCACCTTTTTTCACTTAATCACACACTTACACTTCCTGCCCACAGATCTGTCCTCTTCCCTGAGAGTTTATAGTAAACATATATTGTCTCTCCCTTTTTAAATGTCAGGAACCGGCAATCAGGCCCAGAAAAATCCTGTGCTGCCTTCCCCCTACACAATAGCACTGGAGAAAGAAAAGAATCAATCATTTGAAAGTATTTGTCCTGATATCACTTGGATTTCTTTATTATTTTAAAGCTATAAAGAAAAAATATAAAGAAAATAACTTTATTAATTACTCAGGGTGGACGTTTGTTTTTGTTTTTGGTTTCAGAATCAGAATCAACTTTATTGGCCATGTATGAGTATACTTATACAGAACATTTGAGCATATATGTAAAAAAAAAAAACAAGATAAAACAAGAATAATATTATTGTTGGTTTCACCAACATACATAAATGACAAACAACGTATACCTACAGAACACACATACAAATAAATAAATAGTAGTCAATACGTATACAACAGTGTTTCTGTGATTAGTAAAGTGCAGAGTTAATTTTGAAAAAACGCTTCATAAAGCTTTAATGAGAATTTGCTATTCCGAAATAGCTGAACTAGGAAACCAGACGCCTGTAACTTCTCTGACACAATTACTATTTAAATTACGTCGGACATAATCCAAAGACAGCGAGACAATTTTAACACATCACGTTGAAGGTATTCTGATGTTATTGCTCCTGACGTTTAATCTTTTAAGATCGTGAAAATGCGTCAGTCTCCATAATTTCTCATGAAAGAAACGGCGGAGAAAGAAACCGTTTGTCATTCTAACTATTGTGCAATGTGATATGATCCGGCTGATTCCATTTAAACTAAACTACCAAGAGTTTTCCAATTAATTGATAATAATTAGACAGCCAATTAGCTAGTAAATAAAGGACTCTAGGTCGTGCCCCGCCGGTAAAGGCGCTTGCGCCTAATGCTTATTATAGACACTGGTAGCATCGGTTTGCTACATGACGTGGAAACCTTAACATGCGTAACCCCATAACAAACTGTTTTTATTTATGCCGTCGCATTAGATTCTGTAATCAAACACTTTATTTTCCTTTTGTATACTACTCTCGTGAGGTGACAAAAGATCAAACTGAAGCAGTGCCGGTTTGTAGCTAACTTAGTGAGTGCGTCGGTTTTTCAGGGGTCCTAGGCTATCAGGCTATCACAATCACTGGCGTTCCAAAGTTCACTTAGTCGTCAATACTTACTACTACATTCTTCGTCGGCACACCGTTTGAAGTCTGAAAACCTCTTATCCACTGCGGCTTTCGAAATCGTTGCACGCAGAAGCAAAATAGTGAGGTATAAGTGTAACATAAAAACAGCCATGCTGGCACACTGAGCAATAGCTAGGCGCTAGCTATCCGAGCATGAGCAGAACAACTCGACACGTCAGCAAATCCGCATATTCCCTAGCCGTGAAAGATGCAGGATGTTGCTGCAGGATGTTGAGGTCTGGAATCAAATTACAAAAATTAAGCAACAGGAAAATTTAAAGAGGAAGTTGCCACCTTAATCGCTGTGCTGGAAATGGAGATTTTGTTAAAATTTTCGTCTAAAAGACATAAAATAATCCATGTTTGCTAGGGAATGTGGTAGGACAACTATGTACGTTGTATTTTACAAACATAACACGTAAATGAAATGCGGAAGATGATGCCAAGATGGGTGCAAGATCAACGCCTATTTTTAGAAATGCCTATGTCACCATTTGTCAATTATTTTCTGGAGTTGCCGTAGTTAAAATCAACCATCTGGTTGTTTTACTAGAAGCAGTGCCTTGCAATTTTGTAATACCGGGTCATTGCATGTCAAAGACTGGTGGATTTGTATTTACGACACTGAAGGGAAAAAAACTACAAGCCACAGGCTAATTTGTGCAACTGTTTAGAAAATCGAAACATTGCAAGGATATGTTTGAACTGAAAAAAAGGTGATAACCTGGACTTTTAACGCAATGTAAAAGTATGCTTAACTTTTTAAAGTATAGCCCGAAAAGTGATGATCAATTATTGTTAGCTGAAATGTCACATTCGGTAGGTTAAATGTTGACGTTCTCCTTTCCAGAGATGTATTTATCTGCAGAGCCATACGCCACAGTAGTTTCAGGCCAGAGCCGATGCGGTCTTGCTTGTCTTGCGCCAACTATAGTTTTGATTTTAATTTCTTACATTTGTGTTTTTATTAGATTTAAAACGAGTTTTCACATCAATTTCGAAACTGCGCTGCGGCTCTGCAGATGGTCACTATTGGCTTTCCATAATAAACAAGCGCCCTCGTGTGGTAATATCACTAGTTTCATCATTTTGGATTTAAAAGCGTCACCCTTGGATAGGCACAAAACTGAAGTCACGTAGAGGTCAACCGAGGGTGTGCCCCATTACACCCTCATTACATGGAGGCATTCTCTTCACGAGTCCCAGTAGGTTTATACTTCTGTAACATGGGTGTAGGAATGGATTAGAGAAAATTATGCACTGTGAATATCTGGCATATTTCACTCTTTATTCATTACTTAGTAATTATTGTAGTATATGGGTTGTTTTGCATTAGATGTGGTTTATCAACATTAACAGGCAAGAAATTGTAATATTTGAGTGTTTAAAAAATGGGATGTCCCATTTGTCATGTTCTTGTTCTGTGACCTGACACAAAGCTGAATGTTGCCTTGGCAACACACAGAAGTTCTTAAAGTTTCATAAATAAAAAATGTAACTGAAGTGGACTCCATCTGTACAATATATTGCGGTGAATGGCTTTCTGGGAGTTTGTAGAGCTGGCTCTTGCCTGCTGCGAAGAAAGTACAGAGACCAACAAATTGCATTAACTCGAAAACTAAAGTTGTTTATGGGGCAGAATTGACAGAATCCCCAGAGGGGATGTTGGTGGTTATCATTATGGTGGTTCCACTGGTTTAATTGCTCATCTGACGAAATGTGGTGACTGCAATAAACATGGTTAGGTGGGCAATTATATGGTGGGGCAAAAGGT
>JAOVYW010050512.1:13197-23197 GCA_025775045.1 Hiodon tergisus
TTGTGTCATATGTGTTTGTGTTTTTGTGTTGTCGGTGCTGGGTATATTGTGTTATATGTGTGTTTGTGTTTTTGTGTTGTCGGTGCTGGGTATATTGTGTTATATGTGTGTTTGTTTTTTGTGTTATATGTGTGTTTGTGTTTTTGTGTATTGGCGCAGCATGACAGAAAAGAGGAGACAGTTTAGTTTTTTGATACACGGATATGAAGATTAAACTTGGTATTTATTAAATACGGCAGCGGAAAAGACTCGAGTTTAAAAATCTGAGAATAGGTCTGACTTTAACTACATTTGAAACAGTTTTAAAGCTAGTCAGAAAGGATTGAGTTGTAAAGAAAATGTTTGGTAGTAATCGCAAACCTTGTCTGTAGAGAGGCATCACAGGGAAATAGATAAAACCTCTAATAAAGTCAAAAATCTAACTTCCCAGCAGTGATGTGAGCTTTGAACACACCGAACCCCAAGGCACCCTGCCCTCTGCCCCCGTCTGCTTATACACCAGCCTCGCTCAAAGCAAAATCGCCCGCCTTTCAGCCGGAGAAATTAGGTACTGCTGCACTATTGAAGCCACTTTCTGAAAGCCTCACTGGCCCAATACGGGCCGCGGGCTCAAAAGATCCGCTCCTTTGAGTCCGTGCCTACGGTACCAGGAGATAAGTAGTTCACCGATGCATTCTGGGTAACGTTTCCACAGGCCTTCGGATTTCGTTGCGCTGTGTTGTACGCCCGCAGATGGCCCCAAGAGCCTGGGATGTTTCAGACTGCTTTATTGGTGTGGTCTCAGCTTCAAACTTGGATCAGGCTTGCAAAATGACTTCTGCTCAAAATCCATGAACCACCTTCTTCCACCTTCGAGAGAGCTTGGAAACTATTTCAGGGTGATCTTGGGCTCTGTGTCTTGCCTGACAAACTCACCGTCTCACAGAAGGGGAAACCAGGGTTTGTGAACAGTAAAATCATTACTGGATTTGCTGGATGGGGAAAAAATCCTCGTGCTCTACGAGGTCCTGACTGTGAGTTTGGGTCCATAGCTTGGCTGTCAGTCAGGTGGGTCTGATCGTGGCCCTAAGCTTGCAGGGAGGCTTCTGACAACCACATTTCACTACACAACCGAAGACATCATTATATTCAGTACCTGATATACGGTTTGTAGCTGGTGTGCCCCCTTAAAATCTGCTGAAAATGTTAAGCTTTTCACAGTTCAATTCAATGTGTTAAGCTTGTCGCAGTTCAATTCAACGTGTTAAGCTTGTCGCAGTTCAATTCAACGTGTTGAGCTTGTCGCAGTTCAATTCAACGTGTTAAGCTTGTCGCAGTTCAATTCAACGTGTTAAGCTTGTCGCAGTTCAATTCAACGTGTTGAGCTTTTCACAGTTCAATTCAACGTGTTAAGCTTGTCGCAGTTCAATTCAACGTGTTAAGCTTGTCGCAGTTCAATTACGTTTAGCACTTAAAACACAGAAGGACATAAAACAGCAGTACACCGACTTTTTAAAGTTTCCATTAAAAAAATGCCAATCAGCATATTGAAAAGACATGTTAATGTGTACCACACTAAGTGCAAAGGAGAGCTGACAGTCTTACCTGACATTAGTACGTAATTGAAAAGATTGTCTTGAATGTCTACTTCCTTGCTAGCAAGACTGGACCATTGAACTGTTACACCTTGATTTTTTTATATACAGCGTGCATACAGAATCAGTTTTCTCAGGTGGCATGTTCATGGAGTCCATACATTATGCATAACGCTATAGTATAGGAAGTCCTTGAGATGTTTGTATTCTAGGTTTTTAAAAAGGCATATTTTTTTCCACACTACGTACCTGTCGGTGAGACTCTCCAGTTAAACACTTCCTAATTATAATTAACAATAATTATAATATGAATATTAAACCTGAGAGGTAGGAAAAAAATATACTTGGTAATGCATCAGACATTCAGCACGCATTGCGAAATCATAGACAAACAGAGAAGCTGCAACTAAAAAAAATACACTCAGAATGGCCACAAAACTGCCTTTGAAGTCAGTTTGATTCTTTTGGGCCTTTGCAGAGAACATTTACTATCTGACAGGGTTTCGCTTCAACCAGTGTCTTCGAGGTAGCAAAGAGTTCATCTTAATTATTAATCAGGTCTCTGACACATAGTCAGGGCTGACAGAGCAAACCTCTTCATCGAGGTGAATCCCAGGGTAAAGAGTTCTCCAAACAACAGTCTTCAAAAACCAAAAGAAAAAATCATTTTAAAAGTTTCGTAAAAGACAAACTAAAAATACAAACAAACAAAACAAAAAGGTAGTAACTACAATGACAGTAACTTCTCGCAGTAACTAATCACAGTAACCTCAATGATAGTAACTTATCCCAATAACTTATCACAGTAACTACAACGACAATAACTTATCACAGTAACTACAATGACAATAACTTATCACAGTAACTACAATGACAATAACTTATCACAACATAAGTTCATAAATGCTGTGTGGAAACGTTGTATTATTTAATATGTGGGAAGTGTCTGGGATGGGAATTATGTATGTGGGAAGTGTCTGGGATGGGAATTATGTATGTGGGAAGTGTCTGGGATGGAAATTATGTATGTGGGAAATGTCTGGGATGGGAATTAAGTATCCTATAATCTCTCTGAAATTACAGTTGCCTTTTGGACGTTTTGAATGTTGAAAGTGTGAGAGCTCTTCTTTCTACTTAACTCTGTTTTATTAAGGAGAACCCCCTTTTTCAGGGTTTTTTCCCCGTATTTCTTCTGCACCCCGGAACCACACAGTCGTTCCACTTCTTCCTCATGCCAGTGGATACCCAAAAAGATAAATAAATAAATCAAACATGATTTTTGGATAAAAAGAACAAGGCCTCTCTGTTTTTGCCCGGTGTCATTTTCAAACATGAGTCAAAAGCCCGGGGCTTTGCATCTGCATGGAGTTTATATAATGGGGCGGGGCTGGTTCTGACCCTGGACTCCCAAGCCATGCGGTTGTAATGCGGTGGAAACCAATGCATCTGACACTCACATAGGCAGTTACAGCTGAGATTTTGTGCTGTGGAGCGCCCCGCAGGAAAAGTAGCTGTCAATATAACTAGTATAACACAGTTTTAAACAGGTAGAAACACTGAATTTTTTAAAGAGAAGGCGTGCCCGGTCTCTGCAGGTTGCATTAGGCATTGGGATGTGTGCTTTAAGCTGACTCCTGAGACAGTTTATATTTTCTCCAGAAAGATATTCTTTCAGGACTTCCTGTTCTAAAGCACAGATGAAAAGTGTAGCCACAGAAGAGGGCGAAGGATATAAATTAAACAGACGCCATCATTCATTTGCAGTTCACAGTTGTATGATTTTGTATAGTGGGGATGTGATAGCTATAGAAAACATGTTATATAAGACATGTATTAAAAAGCCTGTCCTTGGTATAATGGAGGCTGGCAGTTTCCATATGATTCATAACCTGTGCAACCTCTCTGCCTAAGCAATCATCGGTCTAAAAAGTTGAGTTCAAAAGAGGGAAGTTAGCAAAACTACATGATGTTGAGAAGAGACGAGCTTGTGCTATAAACACAAGGTTTATGTTATGCATCTTATAAATGCTTGTGTAACTGTAGAATATATACGGGCGTCCTGCTTGTATGACTGGAGCTTACCGGACGTGGGTTAAGAAAATGTACTTTAAAAAACACAACACAGAAAAATCCTTCAATGAGAGTTCATTTTAGTGTTTAGAGTGACCTAATGTTTCTTTTTTCAACGGAACAATCGTAGCTAGATACTGCACTACAACTGTTCACCATCAGAGACTGACTGACATTTTAATTCATATTCACATATTCAGCAATCTCATCTCTCTGCTTCCCAATTGAATTGATGGCACCGGCCCTAACAGAGGTTGAATTCTCCTGCCCATTGATCAAAAGGAGTGACAGAAAAAGGGGTGACATTTCTCAAAGCTGCCTTTATGCGAGTGGATGTGTCCATGTGAGGAGGCAGGGTGTCCAGTGAACCTGGACTTGAGAAGTCCAGCCTTCAGTGGCGTGTTTAAAAGAAACGGAACCCCTTTAGCCTCTATTCCCCTTCTCTCTCCGGATAACAGACACAATGTCTCCAATTGAGCTTCCCCCGAAAGCTGTCAAACGGTTCTCTCTGCAAATGTTGATCTTTTCATACCTGGCATAAAGTCCCGCCTACATGATCCCAGCTGCCACTGGAATGGCAGTCAGCCAGTTTACTGTAATCCCCCACATATCCACAGTGTGTTCCCTGACCGACACCAGACTGAAACCCTGCTGTTTTGTGCTAGGGACGTCTGCAGAAAACCAATGTGGTTACAAGTTTTTCTCTTTTTTAAATTAATCCCCGGGCTGCTCCTCACTATTCTGTTCCGCTGGTCGCTGGATCAGGACCCTGTGCTCTCCAGTACGGCTGACTGGTCTGACCCCAGACATCCCATCTTCCCAAGCCCCCAGACTCCCCAGTAGACACTTTGTCTGTTTTCCCAGGAGCTCCATGATAGTTCATTTATTCTAATAAATGTAAAAAACAGAGGAAGGTGGTAACAGTACAGTAAACCGCATGGTGTAGCGACTGCTAAATTTGCATGTGAACCTCGCTATCACACTGAAAAATGAAATAATAAAAACCTGAACCTGGCTTGGTAAACCAGGCCACGGAAAAGCTGCAGACCCAGACACAGACAGACAGATACAGGGAGGCAGCCGGGCTTGATAAACCAGGCTACGGAAATGCTGCAGACCCAGACACAGTCAGACAGACAGACACAGGGAGACAACTCGGCTCGGTAAACAAGGCCAGAGAAAAGCTGCAGACCCAGACACGGACAGACTGACACAGGGAGACAACTCGGCTCGGTAAACAAGGCCACAGAAAAGCTGAAAACCCAGACACAGACAGACAGACAGACACAGGGAGACAACTCGGCTCGGTAAACCAGGCCACAGAAAAGCTGAAAACCCAGACACAGACAGACAGACACAGGGAGACAACTCGGCTCCGAAACCAGGCCACAGAAAAGCTGAAAACCCAGACACAGACAGACAGACAGACACAGGGAGACAACTCGGCTTGGTAAACCAGGCCACAGAAAAGCTGAAAACCCAGACACAGACAGACAGACAGACACAGGGAGACAACTCGGCTCGGTAAACCAGGCCACAGAAAAGCCGCATCGCTGCTTCTCTGTGTTATTTGTTTATTTATGTTCATCCATTTGTTGCCAGGGTCTCGGCGTCTCGGGATCTGACCTAGTAAGTCCCAATCACTCTCTGTCAACCGCTCCACTTCCCCATTGTGAACAGCAATGTGCCAGAGACTTATCCCGGCACACAGAGCACTGCTTCCATCTGCAAATCCGGGGTTTGACCCATTTTAAACCTCTCCATTATGGTGTTCTTGGACATGTCTTGTGAGGAGCCACCGATTCTCCACCCGTGTTCCTGTTACTCGGTGAAGTGTCCGTGAACATGGGAATAAAACAAACAAAACATCTGTGACTTTAAAAGAAGCAGATGTTGAGTGAAGTTTACCGTTGGAGTCTGTTCGCTGGACACTGACGCCTGTGTTGGCTAAGAGTGGCTGTCCCTAATCACATGAGTAGGCAAGGGGAGGAGCCTGACTAGGAAAACCAACCAATCAGCATTAAAGCGCAACAAAGCACCATATTTTTGTAAAGAATAAATAAACTAAGATGTCAATGGGGTTGATTTTCTTTCTTTCTTTCTTTCTCACACCACGAGACTCTGATACAGCCAGAAAGGGTCAGAATCTGGCTTCATGTTTGTCATCTGAAGGGCCACTCTGGACCTCTATAAAAGAATCACAATTCCTGCAGAAATATCATTTAAAACAGAATTCTTTCCAGTTATTGATTGAAATGGCATTCCCACAACATGTTAATTTCCTCTGTGTTCTCAGCAGACTGCTCAGAGTTCAGTAACATCTCTCTTCTTAAATTGGGATAAATGCATGCAAAACAAACTAGTTTGTCCTCAGTTTAAACGCATCTCTTCTGAACAGCATGGTACCAGTGGAAAATCAACAAAAGACCTTAGGCCACTGGACACGGCATTCTCTGTGAGCAGATTGACTGTTTGAAAGCCCAAGAGACTTCGACACCCATAGCGATATACAATATCCGTGTATAGAACAGAGCTGTCATGTTACAAAGGCCCGTCTTTACCTCTGCGCGTCACCGACACCAATCCGTTGTGTCACAACCTGAGCCAGGAACAGGAAGGAGAGACACAACACGTTCCTGGGGACGCTTAAACTTTCTTCATTGTTCAGAGCTGAAAGCAGGGGAATTTCTGCAAGAATTTCTATTTTTTTGCGTTCAATTAAAATTCCTAGCAGTTCCAAGCAGGCCCCAGGCCATCAAAAGGCACACCAGCCCCGCTCCGCTAGACTGCACAAAGGTATCTGCAATGTTATTTCAAATGGCTTAATTAGTTACTGACTGCTGAGGCTAATAAAATGGACAATGTATTATATATTTTATTTTTAACATTTTTTGGGGGGGTGGGGGGTGGAAATGATTTTAACTATGTGACAGGGTACTCTTAGCCTCTGGTTTCAGATTCTAGGTCATGTTCTCACAATTTCTAAATAAAAAATTGCTTGGCCACTGTCATTTTCACTTGTAATTCTAAAAATTATAGTCATATAGAGTTTTTTGTGTAATTATGTATTAATAATAATATTATTGTAATTATTATTATGATTATTATACACATTGTAATAATTATTATTGTTACCAGTGAGCTAACTAATATTGGCAGCCATCTCTCCTCCCTTTCCCTGCCAGTCAATGACCTGAATGACCACTTCCTAATTAACAGCCTGAATATAAACTTCAGGTTAAACCTGTCAATCACTCATCAGTCAGAGAAAGCACGGCCTGAGTGCAGCAATGACATTTTAAGAGAGTGCTGTCAATCTGGGGCGCCTTACACTGATCTTACCTTTCACATGCAATCCCACTGATAAATCGTCTTGAAATACGCTGCTGAATTTTGAATATATGGAACTTCAGTGTGTGATAATGTTCCCTGTTTACTGGGCGCCTTCCTGGGCCTCATCGTGATAGGGCAAAGGGTTGTCATTCAGCTGACTCCAGCCAATGAAAGGCAGATATTTCCCATTAGGAGCACTAACTGCGACAGGTTACCCCCTCCATCCCCCTGTTTTCTCGGCTGAAGATGTGGCTGATGGTGCAGAAGACGGCTGCAGGTCGTGATGCAGAACCCTGTTCATGGCTGGCAGACGGCAGCCAGACCACCGGCTGTGGTGAGTGGGTCAGGGGAGGGCTAGGTCTGCAATCAGACACAGTGCCGCACAGTGCCTTACCGTATATTTTACCATATATGAAACTGTGTTGGTTCCTGTGGGGGTCCGGTAGTGGTCCAACCACCAGCTCCACTGAAAACGACCGGCGTTCCCTTGTCAGCCTCTGTCTCTGCATGCCTCGGTCTTCCTCTGTCAACATGCAGGATTTTCGGGCTTACGAGACGTTTGCACAGTGTGGCGCGCATCCAGGGGCGCGACGTCTCCATAAATAGGCCGATCGTCCAGCGCGTCAAACCAAACCTGCGCCACTGTGTGGCTGGGCAATCATGCACTGTTTGTTTTAGCAGGGGATCTGGGATACCTAATACTCTTTAATCAAACGTCTTCTCTTCTCTGCTGTTAAGTCCACTGCCACACATTCCCTACACCGCCATCTGCCTTTGTCCCCTTGCATCACGGCTATCAGCGCTTTCTTGAACTAAATCCTTGAAATCTGACGTTTCGTATCCAAGGGGACTCACGCTGTGCTCAGTAAACAGTGACGTTGTGAAAGGGATTGCCGGCGGATCCTTAGACAGCAAAGACAGACCAACCGAACCTGCAGCCGAAATCCTGTATTCATTTTCTCAGCCAGAAAATAAAAAAACCCACCCACGATGTCTGCTGACTTTATCTCTTAATAATTAGCTAGAAACTGCTTAATTAATGAAGGGACACATACACTAAATACAACGAACGGTGTGGAAGGATGAGGGAGTATTTGCGAGCAGTGGGGATGGTTTGAAGGGGGCTCTGGATTAGATAATAAAGTTGTCAGATGCCTGCAGGAGCAGAGCAGAAGAGGATCCCTGGAAGACTACCAATAAGGCGGAGCTGAGAACAGACAGCTCTGACAGAAGACCACCCAGAAACTGCAGTGCTCAGATGGGAAAAAAAGAAACAAAAAAATACACTGTCAGCAGAGCGAGTCATTTTCAATAAATTAAAGGATATCGAGACAAATAAAATAAATAATAATAATAAAATAAATAAAATGTACTGGTTTTTTTTTTTAATTGAATTGGAAATGGAAGCAGAAAGAAAGCTAGAGAGCTTCTCTTCCTTTCTTCCTCTGCAGCAGACTAATCATACAGTAAAGATTTTATACTGAAATCCTTGAGCGCAGAGCTCATTAGCCTCCAAAACTAGACCAATTTTTTATTCATTTGCTGCTCTGGATTCTGTTTTGTCCAAATTCTACCAGGAACGACACATTAAATGTGAAAAAAAAAACAACAAAACATAGAAATGCGTTCATTTTTCACCCCCAGCTTCTGTCAGTTTGAAAACCTGATATTCCTAAAATAAATATTATTAAAGAGTGTAATTTATGTAGATATATAAGCGCTACAGTGAACGTGCTTCTCTCTCCTCTCATTACGAACACATCTGTGGCTGGGGCCTTGCTGATTTCTGCTTCTTCTCCTTCTGCTTCTTCTTCTTCTTCTTCTTCTGCTTCTTCTTCTGCTTCTCCTCCTTCTTCTTCTGCTTCTCCTTCTCCTTCTCTTCCTTCTGCTTCTCCTTCTCTTCCTTCTCCTTCTCTTCCTTCTCCTTCTCCTTCTCTTCCTTCTGCTTCTCCTTCTCTTCCTTCTCCTTCTCCTTCTTCTTCTGCTTCTCCTTCTCCTTCTCCTCCTTCTCTTCCTTCTGCTTCTCCTTCTCCTTCTCCTTCTGCTTCTCCTTCTTCCTTCTCCTTCTCCTTCACCTTTTTCTGCTTCTCCTTCTCCTTCTCTTCCTTCTCCTTCTTCTTCTCCTTCTTTTTCTGCTTCTCCTTCTCCTTCTCTTCCTTCTCCTTCTTCTTCTTCTCCTTCTTCTGCTTCTTCTTCTGCTTCTCCTTCTTCTACTTCTCCTTCTCTTTCTTCTCCTTCTTCTCCTCTTCCTTCTCCTTCTCTTCCTTCTCTTCCTTCTTCTTCTTCTTCTTCTTCTTCTTCTTCTTCTTCTTCTTCTTCTTCTTCTTCTTCTTCTCCTTCTCCTTCTTCTTGTCCTCTTCTCTCCGTCTCTCCGTCTGTTGATTAAAATAATAAAATAAAAACAGGCGAGCTCCTGGAATCATGAATTTTTACCTTCCGGGGAATCTCACCTCAGTAATCACACTCTTTGCTCTGAGCTGCAGAAACAGCCCTACTGACTTTTCGTTGAACTCTACTGCAGAGAAAAAGTAGTCAGAAAAGAAAGTGGAGAGGAAAACTCTCTCTCTCTCTCTCTCTCTCTCTCTCTCTCTCTCTCTCACTTTCACACTTAAAATCCTTCAGTTAATTTAGTGGAAAATAACATAAATTAGTACGCCCTAAAAAGATACAAATAGCACTCTGATTAATTAGTTTCACCTATATTAAATGTCAATTATTTTCATTTAATTTTATTATTTCTTTAAACCTCTACAATAAAATAGTACTTAAGGACATTTTCTAAATAAAAAAAAATACTATACTAAAATACTGTTTATTGTAGTTGATTCTTTTGTAGCTTTCAGTTTTTTATATGTTTCTAACTTATAATAAACCATATGGCAACAATCAAAGACTTTCAAACATTTAATAGATTAATAATAGATAAAATCTTAGATATAAATTTGATCAAGTTTTCTGATCGAGAAACAGAACCTTTTTTCCCTGACGATGGGTGAATACCATTGACTCCTGCTTTCAAAAAT
>JAOVYW010050523.1:6883-24267 GCA_025775045.1 Hiodon tergisus
AGGACAGAGAGAGCGTCGGACAGAGAAAGCGTAGGACAGAGAGAGCGTCAGACAGAGAAAGTGTCGGACAGAGAAAGTGTCAGACAGAGAAAGCGTAGGACAGAGAGAGCGTCGGACAGAGAAAGCGAAGGACAGAGAGAGCGTCGGACAGAGAAAGAGTCAGACAGAGAAAGCGGTCTGGGGACGAAGTGGCTGACTCACCTGACCTGCCAGCTGAGAGATAAGAAGACTTCTCTCATTCTTGGGGGAACAGGGAGCTTATTTATTTATTCAAGAACATGAACTGCGCTTTATGGACCGCTCAGTGGAGTTCACCCCATTCCTGTTAACCCTAGCGTCTCGTCTGGCATTCAAAATCTGTGTGTTTACCCACCATATAATCTTGCATACTCATAAAAGCAGTAAGAAGCAATCTTCCATGGCAGTCAAGTTCAAGTCAAGTACCCCCCCCACACACACACACCTTAGCACAGTGTACACAAATGCAAAACAATCACACTTATTGACACTGCCGTCGGTTCATGTAGGCAAGAAACACAAAGCCAGGTGAGAGCGCGAGAGAGAGAGAGACAAACACACACAAAACCTGCTGCCAGTTTTCCTACAGAATGCTTTTGCAGAACAATATCAATCACAGGAAACTAAACGGGGGAGAAGGGGCAAGAGACAGAGCGAAAGAGAGATGGATGTATCAGGAAACTGGGCAGGTGTAAAAGAGATAAAATTCTCCTCTTTCTAATGCGCTCCGTGTTTTGTCAAGGCTTTGGGAATACTAGTCTAACCTGTTCCAAGCTCATTGTGCTTTGACTGATAGAGCGGGCAGAGCGGGCAGAAGGGGGGTAAAAAACGAAGAGAGGAAGGGTGGGAGTAAAATGGGATCTCTCCAAACAAGCTGCATGCTCATTACAGGAGCAGGAGAGAAACCTAGATCTAAGACAGGGAATTAATTCAAGGACAGGGTCGCCATCATTATTCCTCTGCTCCTCGCACACAGAAACGGCCACAACTCAGGTTATGGGGGCTGTGGGACCCTGGAGCTGCCCCCCCCCCGACGGGTAAGAGTAAGGGTATACAGCAGTAAATGTACTTTATGTTGAAGTGTAGCCTACTCTAAGCACATCATAAAAGATACAATAAGAGCGGACAGCACTACAGTAGGGATGCTGAAACAGGCGATCGATTCTCTACTCTGAGAACACACGGTCGCACAGTAGCAAATATGAACGGAGCTGTTGTTGGGAGAGACCTCGGTCTTCTGACAAACGTCGGTCACGCCTCGTCTGTCCGTATTCATTAGATCGCACTGTTTCGCAGTCTCGGAGAACAGCCATTCAAGCTGCGCCAACGGACACATACGCGCACACAAGGAAACACAGACATATAAGATCAAACTGACACGCAATCGCATCGATGGCAATCTGACACGTTGGGCTCAAGAACGTACACTTGACTAACGTCACAAGAAATCAAACGATATAGGCTATTGTTCGATATACTCCTGGGAAATCCATTTATTTGCATATGACTAGTTTATATAGGAAAATAAAAAATAATTGTAATTTTGTAGTATACAATAAACAATAATACAAAAACAATATAATGCACTATATATATGTTTTAACAGATAGCACACTGGCATTTGTTCGATAGAAAGAAAAAGCTTTTAGTACAAAATATCTACTTCTTCGCGAAGCCTCGGTAAGAGCATTAACTCGGTATTATTTTTAACTGGTATACTTAAAAAATAAAGTTAAATGGCTGTAATACTGTGCAATTTGGTGATTCGAGCATTTAGGACGCGACACTCACTGAGAAGCGATGTGGTCAAACCACCCAGTTCCTCAGTTCATTCGACATAGTCACGTGCAATCTCACCGTTCTCGCAACTCTATATAATATTGTTAAAACTTTATAACCTATGGCCTACACACCAGCTATCAATTTATAAGGCTGTTTATGATTCTAATCGAGGAATTCAGAAACATCAGATAAATTAGCCTACATGACACATGTGGCTTTAAAATATATTTTCAGTGTGTTAAATATAATTTCTGACAATATTCAGAGTAACGAATCCACATACCAGCGCTAAGCCCTTGGCTGCAGTCTGGGAGTTCGTGGCACTGAGCGGCGCTCGTTGCAGGGAACCTGGAGGTGTGGTGCCCCGCTGCGCCGCTGACCCTACGCGGGCTACCAAGTGATGCTGCAGCAGCCGCCGATGTTGCTGATGTGGATGTCGGCGCGACCGTGCAGCTGGGCCCGTTCTCGAAGGCGAAACGCGGCGACGGGTGGCGATGCTCATTGTCGCTGATGTGGCAGGGCTGGTGAGTCTGGAGGTGCTGCTGTTGTTGTTGATGCTGACGGTGGTGGTTGAGATTATGATGATGCCCGCCGCCGCCCCCGCCTCCTAGCAGCGGGATTTCCACCATGGTGGGTCTCTCGTACCTCGTCCTGCTGGCCGACCGCTTGCTGGAGAAGGTCTTAAGGGTACTGTAGGGGCTCCGCTGTCGGCATATTTTGGGGACGCAGACTCCTTCGTCTGCTGGGTGCATATCCCCGTCCATTCCGGTAAGTCACGGCTCGCCGAATTACTTTCCTTTTTCTATTGTGTTTCGTATCCCCTTGTGTGTCAGTGTGTCGCTGCCCCCCCAGCTCTGCCACTGCGTTAGTCTCGCTGTCTGGCTCTTCATCTCCGGCACTTCTCACTCAGTCCGAAATAATGAGACGGAGAGTTGCCTTAACTGACAAGCGACGGGACCAATCCCCAGAAGGTAACTGTAGCGATTCTACCAACTGTAGGGTACGCGGGCGGGACTCCGCGGGCTTGCACGTTGTGTGTTGCACTCAAACTGACTGTCTTCAGCGGTCGTGTATTCTGAAGCACGGAGGAGCGGAAAGTAGCCTCAACAGAATATAAAATATTTAATTTGCTGAAATACAAAGGGGCGCACACGAATACAAATTCCAGCTATTAACGATCGAATGGTGCACAAACCGTTTTACTTTTTCATTAGTAAAAGTTAAAGAGTGCCTTAATCGTCTCCGTCTAATATTGTATTCCCGTTTACGCAAATTGCAAAGTGGCGGGTCAATCCGTTTCCGTATCTAAATTATAGACAACCAAAGGTAAAAACTTTTTAAACTCTCGCCTTCTAAATACTTAAAACACAAACTCCTCCATAGTAAATAAAAATCAGAATTTAAACCAATTCATAAATTATTTAGAAGACAATTTGAAAACAACTTTATAAATCCAGTAGCCAGAGAATGGATGGCGTATACTTCAATGGTCTGACACGATTCCAGGGACTGACGAACGATACCAATGTCGTCTTGCAAATATCGGAAAGTCAGTCATGAGTACAGCATACAAGACAAGATATTAAAAGTATTCACTGAGAATAAAACAAACTGACAAACACATGCATTTGATGGACATAAAGAAATAACGAGTTGGGCAGGTAGATTGACGACCACCCTCGAACATAGACATCTAACACAGGTAGCCTATTTGACGTCGGCAATTATTCTCGTATTTCTTTACATGTAATCTCCAATAGACAGATTGCAATCGACATTCTGTAGAACTATGAGGATTTTATAAATCGCATTCTTGCTCAAAAAGATCACCGTGTTACGTTAAATATTCCACTTCATTTTTAAATGGGTAGTTTCGTTGTGATCAGCGCCCCCTCCCCATTCACCGACTAGACACTGTAACTGCATGTATATTTTAATTCGAAATCCTTACTTCGGCATAGTGGGTCTCAGATTAATAGGGCATTTTAGGTTTTTAGTCTCTCCTCGACTCTTCTAATCGGTCACGGTTACAAATCAGTGAAACATATTGCTCACCTCTACACTGGTTCTGTATAGATTTTAAGGAGTTGGTATTTAAATCCAGTAAAGTGTTATAGTGCTACGTCATTGCAAGCGACTGTTTACAAATTTAAGTTAATCTAGTCGGAAAAAATTAATTTTTATAAGATTAATTTATTTTACCAGACAAATATAGCTGAATAGCTAACGGAAAATTCATTGAAGAAAATTTCTTAGAACCTTCTTTAGGCCTACATCACGTTTGAGGTTGGATTCAAGCACATAACGCATGCACGTTTCATATGCGTTCTTCCAATTAATTGGAGCATCCCAATTAATATTAAATTTATTTTATTAAAGGCGGGACAAGAGAAAATAACTAAAGCAAAGTCCTATCTTGTAAAGATTAGTTTAATTGAGGTTAACGAATTCAGGCATCAGGATGCGCTAGGCTTTTTACTGATCCACCGTCTCTACGCCCCCTTGTGTATTTATTAATTCGACTAATGGATGAGTCAGGGTGTTTCCAACTTTACAACTTTACAAATACATCCATTCTTTCCTGGCTGCTTCTGACTTAAAACGATCCCCGGAAGATGCAAAGAAAACCTCCGTGTTCATTCTCATAGCTGCCAATTTTAAGAAGACTAAAACCCTTGACGACGTTAAAACTGGCTGCCAAATCATTTTCCAGCAACAATATATATATATACTTTTTTTTTAACGATGAGGTTTAAGATAACATTGGCAAAGTCTGATTATCCGTAACTTAATGTCAGAACGTCTCATGCTTATATGTACACGCGATATATATCAGGTCATTAGAAAGAAAATACTCTAGTGGGAGAAAGTATTGAACCCCTTTAGAACGATCTGTATTCCTTAATTAATGTGACCTAAAATGTTATCTGGCCTTCATCAAAGTCCTTATAATATATAAAGAGAAACTGATTAAACAAACTCATACATTTTCCTGTTTTTAGTTAACTCGTTGTTCCAACATTCATAGTCTTTGTTGGAAAAAGTATGTGAACCTTTAGACTTAGCAACAGGTGCCGTCTTCTTTAGCAGCCATGACTTCAACCGAATGCTTCCTGTGTCTGCTGATCACCTTGCACCATCAGCTTGGAGGTATTTTGACCCATTCCTCTTTGGAGAATTTGTTAAAATCGTTTTTTATTGGGTTAAGGTCGGGCCTTTGACTCCAGCCATCCCAAAATACAAATCTACAGCCCGTTCGGTTTGTAGACGTATCTGTGTCGGGTAACTATCTTTAGGATAGTTGTGTTGATGCACGGACCACCTTCGCCTCACCAACAGATGCAGAGTTTTCTGGTAGAATCCTGAGTAATTGTTTGCTCAATGATAGCAAGCTGTCTGAAGGTCCTGAAGCTGCAAAGTATAATATCCAAATCATAATATTGCCCCCACCACCGCCATGCCTTGTGGTTGGGCTGAGCATACCTTGTTGGAATGCAGCGTTTCTCTTTCACCAAACGTAGCTTTACGCATCCATGCCAAAAAGTAGCACTTTTAGGTCTCACCTGTCCACAGTATGTTCTTCCAATAGCCGCTTGGATCACACCGGTGGTTTTCAGCAACATTGAGACAGGCAGCAATGTTATTCTGGGACAGCAGTGGTTTCCTCTGTATCCTCCCATGCTCACCGTGTTTGCTCAGTGTTTTCTGAACTGTCAGAAAAGTATGGTGGAACGCTGTCATGAACGCTGACATTAGAGCCAATGCAAGAGATGCCTGCAAATCTTTCGTTGTTACACCCCGGGGGGTTCTTCGTGACCTCCTGGAAGTACTATATCCTTGCTCTTGGAGTAAGTTTAGTTGGAAAATCACTTCAGGCAAGAGTAACAAATGTGTTGAATTTCCTCCCTTTGTACACTATCTGCCTGACTGTGGATTGATGGAGGCCAAAGTATTTAAAAGTGTTAACCCTTTCCAGCCTGAAGAGCATTGACAATTCTTTTTCTGCGGTCTTCGGGAATCTCTTCCGATCTGGGCATGATTCACTTCATAAATCTGTGTAGTCCCGAGCATACTGCGCACTGGTGACAACCAAAGTTTGTGTATATTTTAGAGGGAAGGGCCCCTCAGACTCACACCTGATTGTTGTCTCATTGATCGAAATATAAAATTAAGACTTATAAAGAGCACATCATATTTTAGGTCAATACAGATAATTCTGAAGGATTTTCAAAATTTCTGGCAAATGAAAAGCAAACAAACCTTTTTTTTTTAACGATTACGTTGTTTTTTTAAATGAATGGAGGTAACCTATAGCCCACTTTTCTGTGACTTTACTAACAAAAAAATACCCCAAACAATAAAGTCAACATCGGTGGGTGTTCTGTGATGACCTAATCCTTCAGAGAGGTCGGAACATTAACTAAAAATAAGTTAAAAAATCGCCGCAAGAGGGCAGTACATCAATAGAATTATATTGAGTGGAATCGGCGTTACGTGACATGGCAGGTGTAATAGAAAAGTTAGCCATTTAAAGTTGAAGTTCTCCTAACATTTCTGAACATCGGTTACCGGTTCACAGAAAAATTCAACGCACAGAATGGAATATTTTCTTTATGATTCAGCAAAATAATGGATGACGTTTACGTTTATATGAGTTTTTATGACATTCGACATTCATTATAGAGCATTTTCGAGCTCTATTTAAAACGAAAATTTTGATTTTGTTAAAAAAATAAAATAAGTGAAATCTGCATGAGACTTACGGATTTATTGTAAATTATATTTAGACTGTTTAAGATGCTAAAAACGCGACCAACCTGTTGGGTTATGTCGCCTTTGCAATTTAGGAAAAATCCTTTGGTCTTGGCTCGGATGGGGCCCGCGCCACTGTGCTCCGACGCGAACGCGCATGTCTGAACAGCGAGCGGCGTGCGAGTCTCTGTACCGCTCACAAAAAGCAACAGATTTTAAATGAGGTGAAGAGCAAACCACACCAACTCTGCACGGGACGCCCAGGGGATACGTGACCAATCGCTGGATAAGCTCCAAGCTGGTACATTTCTGTTTCAGAACAAGAAAAGGAGGGAGACGAGAGCAGAATAGATTTTTTAAATAAAAAAATGCCGTGAATGTTTTCATTTTAATGTAAACCTGAACTTTGTGGCAACAGCAAGTGTAAGCTATTCTGAATCTCTGCTCTCTAAGTGTCGGGGCGACTTTCACGTCAGTTGAAATGCGCAGTAGGCTACCTTCGGCTCGTAAACGTCTTTGAAGGATCTTTTTGATTCTGCTTGTTATCGTGCACTTTTAAAATTCGAACCTGGGATATGAGACAAAATAAGACTATTGCTTAATAAACGTCGTTCTAAGGATTATAATTCTTTTTTTTTTTAATAATTTGAAATGCCCGAGGTGTTCATCCGTAATCTTTGAGAAAATATTATACGAATTTAATACTCATATAATTACATCAGTCGGTCGGTGAACACAGCTGGAGGAAACCCAGCGGCACTCCAGGGATGGTGCGCTTGTTGAACTGCCTTCTGCTGGGGTACTTTACATGGAATTTGCGGATATCTGACGCCCAGGGGGAGTATTGCCACGGCTGGCTGGACAGCAATGGGAATTACCACGAGGGTTTTCAATGTCCGGAAGACTTCGACACTATGGACGCAACCGTATGTTGCGGGTCCTGCTCGCTACGCTACTGCTGCGCGGCGGTGGACGCAAGGTTGGACCAGGGCAGCTGTACTAACGACAGGGAACTAGAAAACACCGAAATTGCCGCACGTAAGTAGCTTTTAATTTTATCACCAGAAATATCCTATTCGTATTGTAAACAACAGTGATGATAATAGTATGCAAATAGCTGCCTCAAAATGAAGAATGAATTGTTAAAGAGAACGTGTGAAATCAGGTTGTGTGCGATGGCAAACTCATTTAGACATTAGCCCACTTTATAATCGTGTGTAAAATTCCAGCGCACAAATAAAGCACACGAGGCAACCAATGTAATACGATTCATAGGCAATAGCAATGATATAGCTTCAATATAATCATGTCTAACGTTTACTGAAACATTATTACAAATTACATACATTATAATTATAGGCTGCAAGAAAGTAAATGCCAGTTTAATTAAAAGTTTCGACATCTATAAATAATCGTAGGTTTAGTTAGCTACTAATGACTGTGCTTTTTTTCGTAACGAATGCGTCCTTATTCAATTTATTACAAAGATCGGTTAAAGCCCCACTTACTTATTTCAGTTAATACTTTGCGCTGTATGAACGTTGAATCTTATCGATTACCTTAATACAGATACATTTATTTTCGATTTTATAATCTCGGGAGCAACATCTATTTTTAATAAGAAACGTGTGATAAAATTACTTTGTCAAAAGCAATAAGCTTAATATTTTCTGAATGCAGTTTCATATTTTATCATACGCAATAATTTTAAAATTGCATCTGGAACCGGTTAGTTTTAGCATTTTAAAATGTTGACTTCTAAGATTACGTTTTCATTGTTGATTAAAGATAATAATTTCGCGAATTTAAATATACAGCAACAAAATCTTATATTGGAATTCATATTCATCAATTAACCAAGAAAGCATTTGTTAAAAGTAGTATTTTTTGTGTGTGGATAAATCTAGTTTTTATCCGACACCAAACTCAATATGGTTTTATTGTCTTAAACTATATAATTACTAATTCAGAAATGGAGTAATCATTTAGGTGGTGACAGGGGATATTGGCTTCATTATTCACACGGGACATGCGGTTTTAACTTCAGAAGAAAATAAGCGTTGCTTGGAAACCTTGCTGAGCGGAGTGAGACGGAGCGCAGTTTTATTTTTTTTATGTACTAGTCATTTATTTGACGAGAGGTGAACTGGCTGTCATAAACATCGAACATGGGTCGAGAAATTGAATCAGGCACGCCATTCACCCGAAGAGTCACCAAATTTGATGTGAAGCCTAGTTGGAAGAGAATAAGTGCATGATATAAATAAAAAGCTTGTTTTAGAAACAAACCTGTATGTGTCATGGTCACAGTTAGCATAATATTTATTTGGTAATTCATGCAGACGTACTGATAACGAACTAGATTGGACTGAAGTGGAATGTAAAACGCACCACAAAACTCGAATGAGAAAAACAAAACAGAAAACTAAGAGTTTCGAAGAGTACTGGAATTGAGAAGGGAAACGAAGTATTGTAAAGTACCATTTTTTTTTACATGTGTTTTTTACATGTGTTTACATTATTATTTAGCCGAAGTGTTTATGTTTTGCAGAAAACTTTGTGAAAAATACAGAATTGAACAATGAATCTTTAACACTTAAGCCTAGTATGAGGGTTACCGATATGTTTTTGTGCGTCTATCAATTCAACTGAATGAAAATTTGGAATTAATGAATATCTTGAATAAATTATCTTGAAGACCACATTTAATAATGCAAAAATTAAAGCGGTTATTTGGCGGTTTGATTAGCCCATTAACCAAGAGGAAGAACGGCGACCGTAATTTTCCAAAACGGTACTTAGCGTTTTACGAAAAGGTAAAGAGAGAAAGGGTATACTTAAATATACAAATTGTATTGTCTCTATATATTATAATCTTAATAAAATATTTTATATATAAGTAAATACAATTGCTGCAGTGTATTATGTAAAACAGTAATAGCATTAATTAACAGCAAGAGCTCTTTAACTTAGATGACAAACTGCTTGCAGTTCATATCTTAAATATCAAGTTAAAAAAATTGCAAAATGGTCCGCATTTAGGAGTATCAAAGAACAAATACAAATTAACACCAAAATCAATTAAAACCGCATTCAAGTTCGATTGTCAGTCAATCATTAAAACTGTCGTTGCACCCACTATATATAATGGATGTAAAACAATTTAACAATCGCATAATATCAATTTATTTTATCATTGACTCACGTTGAACTAATCAAACTACCGTTTTGCCTCCGGAGGAATAACGTCAATAAATATCCGCCCAGGCAGTTAACATTATTTTTGATTAACGAGTGACGTTTTTATTTTCATTTTCTACATATTCTTAAATTTCTGACATCGCTTTATAGACACTACTTCTTACACTCCCACCTGGTTTTACAATATACTCTCGTTGAATTTTGAATACTTTTGACAGGTTTAACCAAACCAAATCCAATGAACTTCAAAACGGATTTTAGAATTCTACAAATTAGTTGTGATGGGATTATACAGGCAAATGAATACAATTATTAACACCAAAAGTAAATATAATAAATAAATAAATACGGTATCTCGCTGGTTTTCAGAGCTTTTTTTGCCATTATTAAACAAAAACGACTATCTATTTTTTTTTTTTTGGTACTGCAATAACAACTTTATTAAGTGTAAAAAGTGCTTTACAGGGAAAAGAAAGCTGAAACTGAAAACATAAAACGAAGCGTCTCTGTCACCACCGAATCTTTCCTACGCTGCAGCTGACCACACCTCCTCTCTCTGCTCCCCAGAGCCCGTCTACGTGCCCTTCCTGATGGTGGGCTCCATCTTCGTGACCTTCGTGGCGGTGGGCTCTCTGGTGGCGGTGTACTGCTGTACCTGCCTGCGGCCCAAACAACCGACTCCGCCGCCCATCCGCTACTCGCTGCGGGGCTGCCAGGGTGAGACCGTCCCCATGATCCTGACGGCTGCCCCGTCCAGCCTGCGCACCCCGTCCCGTCAGTCTAGCACCGCCACCACCAGCTCTGGCTCCGGCGGAGGGGGAGGCTCCGTGCGCCGCTTCTCGCTGGGAAGGGCTGACGTTGGGCAGGGAGACCTGCAGCAGCAGCAGCAACACAGCTGCCTGGTGCCCTCGCCCCAGATGCAGCCCGCACTGTTCCCACCTCCGCCGCCCCCCTACACCTCCCCACTGCAGCTCCACCCTTCCCAGAGCGCTGGCTTCCTCCTGCCCCAGCAGTATTTCCCCTTCACCCTGCAGCCCGAGCCGCTGAAGGGCTTCGCTGATTTCGGGCAGAGCTGACAGGCTGAGACGCGCGTCTCTGCCAGATTGCCCCCGTGGGACTGTTTGTCGGTAGACATTTAAACTATCTTTAAAAAAGAAAAAATGACTCAGAAGTAGTCCAGCCCAGATGCTGCATTGGGGATGGGGGGGGGGGGGGCTCTCTTGCATAAACCTCCTGTGGAGTCGGACAGGGCAGGCCCCAATATTAAGGACACGGGGGTACAGACAGGCTGCCGATTTCACTGTAAAGAAGAGGAGTCTAATGCAGACGCTCAGCAAAGGGGACGCTGGGAAGGAGGAGGACCTCTCCCAATGCACTGGAGAGCCGGGGATCTTCCACGCCAGGTCTTACAGCTGGTTTTGAAAATATGCACTTTTTATGCGTTATCTGTTTAAACTAATTCTCTGCCCTCCTTTCATTCTGACCAAGAATGGCTGAAAATTCCTTTTCTCAGTTGCATATATATTTGAACCAAACTGACATGATCGGGAAATATGAATTCTGAGAATCCATTGCGGATTTAGATTCTTGGCTGCCAGAGTGATGGATTTTTTTTTTGGGGGGGGGAACAAACCAGGGAATAAAAATGATATTGACAATCTTAACGTCTTCGGTAAAGAAGGGAAACGCTCGTAACGGTCCTAACATGCCATTGGCACAGTAGTGTTAACATAATGAGCAGAGAATCAACCAAGAGGGCTTTGCTAGGACACAACCATTATATCTACCATCATTCAAGAAATTTAGATATTCATACTCTAAAATATTTTTAATGCTGGAAATTTAACGATAATAAAGCAAATGGTTAACTACATCAGTGCTTGTTTCTATGTTGGTATTTACCTAGTGATTATATCTGGACTCAAAGCTTGTCATTGAATTGCAGACAAAAGTTTGAAAAAATGTCCGAAGAGGAGAACTTGGGAGTGAAAAAACTGAATCCATCCTCATTAGGGCTTATAGCTAAAATGTTGATTTGTTAATTATGGTAAGATGGTAATGGTATGGTAATAAGAAGAGCAACCTGGAAAGAGGTGCCATTTATAAATCATGAACACTAATTTATCAGGCACTGCTTAGGATTTACCCAGGGGCATTGAAGTTCTTTGTTTAGGAATACTGATCCAGCTACACAAACTGTAATGAACTGCAGTTATTGCAGGAAAGAGGGAAAAGCAATGTTTGAATCAGAGTTAACCAGGGCGCAACCATGGGTAGAGATACTGGCCAAAGGAAAGTTTGTCACCATGGGACCGAACTGACATCTCAAATATGCATCTTTTGGGTTTCCTGTTTGGGTTCTTTCTGCTCCTGCATTTCCTGTTATCCGCCACCCACGGAGAACACAGGTTGCAGGAGCAGAGCAAGCTTGTCAACTGAAATGGGAGATCCTGGAAATGTTGTTTTTATTTTTGTTGGCCCAAGCCAAAAACGAACAATTGTTGGCGTCTGGGTTAACGTACATGTATTAAATAATGTGCTTCAATTTGGATTTTGGCCTATCACAGAGGGCCCAGATCTTTTAGGAATTTGATTCATGGAAGGCTACGAAAAAGAAATGTAGGGTCATTGTCATAAGACCGGTTCCTTGAAAGATAAACATGTTCCATCACCGATTGGTTGTTTCGTCTTTAGGAACCCAGAATTCTGAGAATTGACCTCAAATCTCACGCGTCAACGTTAACCCTTTAAAGCCAGCTGGAGTCCATTCTTTTTTTTCACTTCTGAGCCACTGCAAAATGAAGAGTGGTGCTTAATATTTCTATTCCAGGGAATCATGGGTATGATAATAAACCCTACGTTCCTCTTCAAATACGAAACATGAACCATCATTAATTGGCAAATATATCCCATCTGTCGGGAGGACAGCTGACACGGCACAGATATGCTGAGAATCACAGTGTACATTTAAATGTATAAAACGGTGTTCTGTGCATCTACAACGTCGAGCCGGTAGAACATGTGGGGAGTTGCCCAGATAACTGCGTAGACGATGTCGGTAAGTAATGCGCCCTGGAATGTCACCAAAGGAGTGGCCAGCCCACTTTTCTGACGGGGATCCGTAGCAGATCAGTTCTCAGTTCTCTCCATGTAGTGTGCCAGAGCTCTTACTGGATATAGCATGTGGAGAAGATGCTCTTACTGGATATAGCATGTGGAGAAGATGCTCTTACTGGATATAGCATGTGGAGAACGGACTTCACCTTCACGTGGCAAGTGGAGATAGCTGCCAAGTACCCCTCCAGAGGGCTGAGCCTCCATGCGATACCATGCGATATCATGCAACACCATGTGACATCATGTGATACCATGCAACATCATGCGATACCATGCGACATCATGCGATACCATGCGACATCATGCGATACCATGCGACATCATGCGATACCATGCAACATCATGCGATACCATGCAACATCATGCGATACCATGCGACATCATGCGATACCATGCAACATCATGCGATATCATGCGACATCATGCGATACCATGCAACATCATGCGATACCATGCAACATCATGCGATACCATGCAACATCATGCGATACCATGCGACATCATGTGATACCATGCAACATCATGTGATACCATGCGATACCATGTGACATCATGTGATACCATCTAGACTTCCTCTGGAGAGGAAGGCAGCTGGTCAGCAGCTCTGTTAACAGATGGGCCGCTCGGAATGGAGAGGAGGTGCCCATCTGACCAGATAAGAATCTTGGTCACCCAACATCAGGTGACTTCTTGCGGCCCTGGTTGACGTATGATACCACCATCGTGTTGTCTGCCTGGACAAGCGCATTAAATTTACATTTTTTACTTTCTTAGCAGACACTTTTATCCTTACAGAGTTTACAATTTTTACAAAGTTTACCATTTATACAGCAGGATGTTTTACTGAAGCAATTCAGGTAAAGTACCTTGCTCAAGGGTACAACAGCTGGGGCGGGACTGCTTTAAAAAGGTTACTGTCGTATGATAGTGATTGTTATAGAAGTTTTAGAAGACGTCCTGTCACGTTTCCGAAGGAAGCTTCGACGGTTTGACGCCAGATTTTCAAACAAACCGATTAGGAGTAACGCAAAAGTAGAGATCAACACTAAGCAGTCACCTTAGCCCTGTACGTCTCAAGAAAAGTAGAGGATGGATGCCTAATCTTTTAGTATGGGGTTGATGACGCATGATCGTGATGTAAGGGGTTCTTAAAGGGGAAATAACTCATTCTGATGGTTCATATTTCAGATTTGAAAGGAAAGTGCCTGAACGATTTTGACAAAACCTCAAATGTACCGGTACGTGACACAGAGTAAAACTATTCCACCACCCAGCTCTGTACCACAATACTGACATTTCCTTATATTTAAGACACTAAAGGACAATGTAGATACAGTCTTGGGCCTTGGTCCTCAGCTCAGTGGTTCTGATATTTTTGAACAGGCAGACATCTATTTCACTTTAAGCTTAACACTGATCTGGGGTGGGATCGTTGTGACGTTGAATGTGTGCAATGTGTTACTGTCTGTCAAACTAATAGTCAGATTATGGAGATCCCTTCTATCAATAGCCCAAGGTACTTAAACCATAAAGCCAGTGCCTTGCTACATTGAAAATTCAGAATGAAATGATTTTGTGTTGCATTATGTACGCCCACAATTTAAATACATAAAGATAAAACCAGAATATGAATTACCTTAGAGCAACAGGACGCAGTGGTCGGTTTAGAGTAAGGTAAGTCAATGTTAAGCCAACTACCCAAATACTTCTTACTTTACAAAGCTAAGAACAAAAAAATCAGTTTGAAACATTTAGTTTTTGTGAAATTATCATACTGCTTACCGTCGAACATTTCGACAAACCCTCTAAACGGTGGACGCGTCTTACATTTCCCAAAGCCGGCAGAGAAAGGCGTCTGGCGGAAGCGCAGAAATAAACTTCACAGTGGGAGAGATGAGTTTCGGTTTTCCTTTATGGCAGTAGAAGATGGGACATTTAAAAGCATCAGGCGTTACATGCGGCAGGATCAGAACAGTAAATACCGTTAAACCGGGACAAACGGAGACGACAGAGAAATAAAAGGACTGCATTTTCCCTTTTGATGACCAACGGAGAACGAAGAACGAAGCGGCATTAACACTGAACTGAACAGCAACTCCAGTCACTGACAAATCTTCATCAGGACATCATCCCGTGTTGGGTTTATCCTCAGTGACACCCAGGTGGCAGGTGACTGACACCGGCCCCAATAACAACAACAAAAACAATCCACCGATAACCTCAAACAAGCAAACCACACCTACACTCTTATTCTGAAAACTTCATTGCAATAGTCACATTGACTTTGTTGTGTGAACAGCAATAGATTTATTGTACACAAAAACAAGGAAAACAACAAAATTATTAACAGGACGAGATCTTGCTTGTACTCTTTTCCCCATATATATCAATATATATATATATATATATATAAATAAGACAATTATTTTGTTATATGTATATTATAAATTGTGTGTTTTTTTCTGAATTAAAGGCTATCCAAGTCGATGAAATGCTGCATGGCCAATACACTCGTTCCAGACAACGACACATGGCCACAGAGGTACAGGCTAACTGCACGCCTGACAGGAAAACAACAGAACAGACTGCTGACCATCCAAACCGTACTATCCAATATCTGCAGCTCTGCTGCTGGACTGGGGAAGATGAGGAATGTGTTACATAAAACCTCCTCTCAGGCTGGCTCAGCGGTGTCAGTCACACGCAGCCTGGGGGCGTCGGCACATCTTGACCACGCCTGGAGCCGCGCCAACTCGCAGCGGCCGTGGGTTAACGCCCAAAGGCACGCAGTAACCCTCCCGGGAAACCTCAGATTGTGTGTGTGTGGGTGCGCGCGCGCGCGCACGCGAGGGCACGTGCACGTACGCACAGTCAAACATGCGATCGAACTGACATTAATACACACAACTGGATAAAATTGCACACAAAAAAAACGCTCCCCTGTAGAGAAAGGAACCAAAACTGACGACGGCTGATCATAAATAAAACTTCTTATTAAAAAAGTCTTATTAGCAAACACAGCGACATATTTAAACGACCACCGATTGCTCTCTCATCTAAAGTATGATGAGACAAGAACCTCATCTGTGTGAGGATGATGAGTCAGGACAAAGCAGGTCAATATAAAAACTGTGACTTGAGACAGGATCATTTCTGTGGCTGTAATTCATCTCTCCGTTCAGGTTATGGCATTACTGGTCGAGAGAGGAAAACGCAAAGGGTGCTGGTGTTTGCCAGGTCCCAATACTGCACGGCCGCAGAACCCTGATGTTCTAAACTCTGGCCAGCGTCTGCAGCTCCCGGTGATTAAACGCCCCACCCCACTGTATTGTACCAGCAAATGTGTCTTGGCTTTTGGGGTAGCATCAGCACAGACACCTAAAACACTTTTATGGAAATCACCTGTTAGGCACTGATGTGGTCGCTGAACGGAGCTCGTTGTTGACAGCAGTTGAAACCTTGTATCAAATGGTACTTAAAATGCCAGTTTAGAACTCGGTTTTGTTATTGAAAGACCAAAAAGGCACAATAATGAAGAAAATAAGACCCAAAAAGGCACAATAATGAAGATAATGAAAATTCTAGATGTAAGGCGTTGTAATACGTGACACGGTAGGTGTCACATCGCGCTTGGAAAATAAATTCTGGTCTGAGGAGAATTTCTACACTACAATCTAATTTTGAAGTGCAAGATGACTGGATAGGCCTCTGTACATATATAAAATTACATATCTTAAAACTTTTAAACTGCATTCATGAATTATGGTATAATAAAAGTGATAACGTCTGCACTTCTTTGGAAATGTATATTCCCCCAGGGCTCACAATATCCAACCTTTTGGCTATCATGGAGTTTGCTTCCCATTTCCTTTAAAAATTGAGTTATTTTCCAAACCTACCTGCAACTGGAAGAAATGACATGGAACGCTACATTCTCCCACAGCCTTCAGACCGCAGACGGGGGTTACGACCAAGGCACGATGCTAATGTTACAAGACTACAATGAATTTGGGGAAATATTGGCTCCGTGGTTTTATCTCCCCCTCCCCCCCCCCAATCCCCTTTTAAGTACAAAAATCTCTCTTCAGTTCCTGTCAGCAAAATAAAGGTTTAAGGACGTGGTCTGGCAGCGTCCTCTCGTCCTCATGCGCTGAGCGGGGCCAGGGCCAGGTTTTGTGCAGGCTTGTCCTCCCAGGGGGCGCGGTTTCACCACTCGTCCGGGCGCTGCTTGGTGGTGTCGTACGCGCGGATGACGTCCGACTGAGAGACCGCTCCATTCTCATCCTGAGAGAATGCATAGCCATCTGCCATGGAGAACACATAAACCTCATGAACAATTATCATATACCATAACCACTTAAACCTCATGAACAGTAATCATATACCATAACCACGTAAACCTCATGAACAGTAATCATATACCATAACCATGTAAACCTCATGAACAGTAATCATATACCATAACCACTTAAACCTCATGAACAGTAATCATATACCATAACCACTTAAACCTC
>JAOVYW010050543.1:9403-24264 GCA_025775045.1 Hiodon tergisus
GTGGCTGAGGCCGTCGTTGGCTGAGGCCGTCGTTGGCTGAGGCCGTCGTTGGCTGAGGCCGTCGTTGGCTGAGGCCGCCGTTGGCTGAGGCCGCCGTTGGCTGAGGCCGCCGTTGGCTGCTGACCTATTTCCTGTAAAGGAGCTGCTCCGTCAAGCCGTCGCCAGCCACAAGTGCTGCGCAGCATCCCTGTTTTTCACAGCGGCTGACTCCCTTCTTCTGTGTAATTTTTCCAGCTAGCCTGAATTGGAATCGGAATCTGAAGCTTGCTGTGGCTTTTACATGGCACTTTAATGTCATGGCATATATGAAGGTCAATAACAAAATTAGAAAATTGTTGGAAATGGGGGGGGTTTAGATGTATTGTTGTGCAGGGATTATTGTCGATTGACTTTGGAGAGCTTCTTTGAGGGCACTGCGTGCTCATGCAGAAAAAGCTCTGCAGAATTGCCTTTGGGAGCATTTTAGACACGTCAGAAGATTTTCGCAGGAGAGTATTAGAATGCAGTTATCTTTACCCCAGTATTAGGGGCATGTCTCGGTGGCAGAAGGAAAAACCAGTGTCAGGTGAGCGGAATAAACCTTAATTGATTTCCCATGTTTGGAGCGTTTTCCCTTTAGTTCCCCCGATTTAGGTAGCCCTGGAGTTCGACTTCCTCCGTTTTCGCTGTTCCTGCATATTTTGTAGAATTCCAAGGACTGCAGTGGCAAGCCGTGCGTCTTCAACCACAAATAAAGACTTATAAAAACCTGTGTTTCTGATGCAGTGTGAAAGGGTCAGACTGTGTCAGCAACATGGCTGGATGTTGGCTTTTAGAGGTGAACTGTGGCCTTTGCCAGGCTTTTGTCACTGAAGACCTAAGCAGTTACTTAGTTATTCACCTCGTCCAGATTGCAGTTACCGCAGTTCGGACTCCTGCTGTTACAGTGCAAACTGCTGCACACATATCACTTAATGGCTCGTAATATCGAGCAGCTATCGTATCTTAGGAATGGTGATTCCTTCCTCGCTACAATCTACTTGGAGCTGTGAATTTCCCCTGTTTTCATGGTGCCTGTGATTGACAGGAGTGCAGCGCCTCTTGCTGCTAAAGAGAACTCATCCCTGGACGATCAGAGCAAAAAAAAAAACAGAGAGAAAGAGATTCTGGGTAATCCTTGCATTTTTGCCCATTGTTTCTTAGCTTATCTTGCCACCAATGCTTAGGGCATTAGCTTGTGTCTGAGTCAGGAGATAGGAAATTAATAAGATTTAATCTGCTTTGTAGTGATCCCAAAAGCCTCAGCGGTACACAAGAGAAAGCCTTTGCTTTCTAAAGCCAAATGGATGAAACGCATGGCAACCCAGTCCGATGGGGTACAGGACGTCAGAAATAAGAGGGGGCCGGCCCGGGAATCACCTAGCCCGTCGACCTACATATGCCCGCGCGGGATGTGAATAATGGCATTATTTTCTGGAGAACTGTAACGTATTTTTCACCCGTATTTAGTTTGGAGATAAACCCAAAGAAAGCATTGTATAAGGGGTTCTGTTATCTCTCCTCCCAGGCCACACCTCCGGAGCATCTAGGCAAGACTGCTTGAATTGTTCTGGAATGTGCGAGTGTGTGTGTGGGGAAGGGCATGCATGTGCATGCATGTGCGATTTGTGTATGCATGGATGTGCGATTGTGTGTGTGCAGGCATGTGCGATTGTGTGTGTGCAGGCATGTGTGAGTGCGAGTCCTTCATGTGCGAGAGTGTGTGCGTGAGAGTGTGTGTGGGTGCATTTGCAAGTGTGTGCATGTGCGTGTGTACGTGCATGTGTGTGTACTCGTGCGTTAATGTTAAAGGCTGTAAACTAATAACTAATAACCGACTGTTTACACTCTCTGTGTCTCTTTAGGGTTGCGTGCACTGTGGCTAGCGCAAATTATGAATTCAAAAAATATGGGTGCTGCGAATCGGTCTACTCCACCCCTTTCAGTCTCCCCTTTTGGCCCCCGATAATAATAGTCACTGGCACATTGTCCTCGTCAAGATGGCACACACTCACTCGCACGTGCACGCACTCACTCGCACGTGCACGCACTCACTCGCACATGCCCATGCACACTCACTCGCATATGCCCATGCACACTCGCACGTGCACGCACTCACTCGCACATGCCCATGCACACACTCACTCGCATATGCCCATGCACACTCGCACGTGCACGCACTCACTCGCACATGCCCATGCACACACTCACTCGCACATGCCCATGCACACTCACTCGCACATGCCCATGCACACTCGCACGTGCACACACTCGCTCGCACATGCCCATGCACACACTCACTCGCACATGCCCATGCACACACTCACTCGCACGTGCACACACTCACTCGCACGTGCACACACACATACTCCAGGTCCCTCGATCCTCCTCCTCACCCTACTGTGCTGCCTCCCCATTTCCTCTGAGCCAAGACAAACAAGCTCGCCAGCGCCTAGCGTTAATGTTAAAGGCTGTAAACTAATAACTCAGGAATTTGGGCCTGTGTTCGAGGCGCTGTGCCTCGGATCGATTTCAGGAGAAATTTTCAAACCACCACCCCCCCCCCCCCCCAACCACTGCTGCCGACTGTTTACACTCTCTGTGACTCTTTAGGGTTGCGTGCACTGTGGCTGGCGCAAATTATGAATGAACCTGAAACCACAGAGCTTGCCTTTTAACCACGGCGCACGCACACCCGTGGAGCGTTTGTTTCCGGAACCTCCTCTGCCTTTATGGGTCTACTGAACACAATGATCCGTGCTTTGCGAGGAATGCAAAAAATTATTTAAAAAACTCTTCCTGTGAACTTACTAATGACAGTATATGGTAACAGGATAGAGGAATATGCTGTGGTAACGATAGAGGAGGAGATATTGAGAAATGGAAGACGAATACTCGTGGATACTCCAGGTATTTCTGCACTCATATGGGTGGTGAGGTGGTGGGGATGTTTGTGGGAACAGTGTTGCTCACGGGCTGTTTGTAGACGGGCGGCTGCAGGGAGGACACACCAACGTTTCTCCTCCTGTGGACAACACTGCCTCTCCGCTCAGCTCCCCTTCACCCGGGACAGGAGCGGCTGTTCCTCTGAGTCATCCGGTGGCCGAGCAGGGAGGAGGGTTAAGGGAAGGGAAGAAAGCTGGGTCGTGCGTGCTCTATGGTGGACCGGGCTGTTAATAGTCCCACCAAATCCTTTCTCCGCCGCTATGTAGGGGTCTCCTGGTGGAAAGTTTGGGTGGATTGTTGGTGGAAGATTTGATAGGACATAGCCAACTTTATCTGACCTCTCGATAATGTGGTGCGTTCTTTTGGGTCTGCACCTCCAACAATTCAGAACTCTGCACTGTGACTCCTGCGTCCGGGCACCACTCTCTCGTCCGGGCCCCACTCTCTCGTCCGGGCCCCACTCTCTCGTCCGGGCCCCACTCTCTCGTTCAGGCACCACTCCTGCTTTTTCCTCGTGGGTTGTCCTGGGGAAATGGTAAGTATGTTTAATTAATTTAATTAGCCTGAAAGTTCTAAGTGCTCTGACTGATAGAACCTAGTGTTGTTTATTCTTGGTCTTTATCGCCATAAGCCATCGAATGCGGTGGTGTCTTAGTTCTGAATTCCCCCAATGGCCTTCCAGTGTTTTTGTCCTGTTTTCCTCTGGGTGGGTTTAGACTTGGCTGAGGCAACTAAGATCACCAGACGCAAGAGTTTTGAACGCGTCCTTATGGTTAGACAGAAAGAACACACAAGATATCGTCTCCTAAACAGAACACGCCTTTGTTTCTCAGACAAGTCTGAAGTACTTGACCTTTTTCTACCCTTTCTTCAGTTGAATCGATACATAAAATGCCTTTGTGCAAAGCACTGTGGGTGCGCCGGAGAAGGGGGCACGTGTTTTGGCGGTGACATTTTTCAGGTGTGCGTGGTGCCTGCGCGCCTTGTGTCTGCACGCCTTGTGCCTGCGCGCCTTGTGCCTGCGCGCCTTGTGCCTGCACGCCTTGTGTCTGCAGGCCTTGTGTCTGCACGGCGTGTGCTGTGGTGTGCTGTGCTTGTGGGGTGGGGAGGTGGAGATCACTGGGCACCCTTGCGGTGCGGCGCGTCCGTCTGCTTTATTCCAACTGGCCCAGCCATGGACCGGCCTGCACCTCGCGGACCGTTCCGGAAGCCCGTGTCCTGTTAGACACCAGTGGTTCCCATCACTCCAATTAGCCAGGAAGGGCGCTGCGTGCCGCTGAGCCAAAAGCAAACGAGGGGTCTCCAGAGAGCTTCAAAGCCAGAGGCCCACACGTGCGTATGTTTATCGTTTGGATAATGGGAGGCTCCTGCCAGTGGCCGTATTCGGAGCATTCGAGAACAGGGGACACTTACAGAGAGTCGCACCCTCTGCGGCACCATCAGTGTAGAGTGGTGGTTTAGTGCAAATGAATTCCACCTACCCTCAAGCAGCTTGGGCTTGAACTGTTGGTAGGGCTTCGCAAGTTGTTCCCTTTTACAAGATGCTTTTTTTTTTTGCTGCTCCTGTAAATAAATAGTATGAATGGATCAAAGATGGTAAAAAAGAAAATTGCTGTTGTCATTTTAAAAAATGGCCTCTTGTTATGCACGGTGTAGATATCTGAATGTTTAAAGGATGTGTGGTGATCTACAAATTTGCCTCCCTTTTTTTTGTGAGGAAATAAGCAATACAGTTGGAATATTAAATAGCTTTACTTTGTAAAATGGCGACTGTCGGTTACCTTGTTAATACGTTAACACTATTGGCGATACGGAATATCACCCTAGATCAGGGATAATCAACCCTGGCCCTGTAGAGCCACAGTGTGTGCCAGTTTCTGATCCATTTCAATTTGCATCTGATTTACACTTGTGGAAACACATGTTAGTGTTTTGTATTGGGAAATGATTGCTTTTTTCCCAAAGCTAAGTTCTCTAAGCTCTCCATTGAGATACATTATGTCATATTCTGTTGTGGTTAAATGGCGAGTATTTAGCACATCACATTTGTGTTTTGTTTACAATTTTTCCACACATGCGCTCAACTGGAAAAAAGTACTCGGAAAATTAGTTCTTATAGATAAATTACATTTATTTCTAACATGTGGGGTGAAGGCACGAGTGTATTTTTTTTCTTCATAGGAAATAAAACAAAATGATGATTGTTTTTGACATCGTACTCTTTTTCGGGACGCTGTGCTTTCTGGTAGACACGGGGCAGCTTTTCTACAGCGCGTTCACAGCGCGTGTGTTAGACGTTTTTAATCTTATGTGAAGTGAAGGGGGGAAAAAAGTCTTTATGGAGCTTTATTGAAGAAGAAACAAACATTGTTAATTAATTGGAGATTTAAAAATATGAGATTTTTAAAGTATTTGTAGTATAGTCCGAGGTGATTATGAATAGATGACATAAATGTTTATTTAGTTGTCTTCTCCATTTAAAGATAAGAAGGGGACGGTCTCAGCAACGGAATTATTTGGATATTTATTGAATTTTTTGATCAGGTTGTTCTGTAGGGGCGCGCGGACATGCCCCCTCACGCCCCCACAACCCACCCACTCAGATGAGAAACATTCCATCACGTTACTCAGCGGCTGAGTTTATTCAGAGCGATCCTCATAGTTAAGCGCGTGACGCTTTCCCCCATCTGTACCTCAGGCGGTTTGCCGAAGCCCTTTAGGTCAAGGTGGGGTTTTCTTGGTTGCAGATTCGAGTTTGCTGCGATGCTTGACACTTCCATCCATTCTGTGCCTCAAGGCCGGGCTGAAGTCAGCCACTTTAAATGCTGTGTTAGACCAAGGCGTCATCACATCCACCCAGGTGAACTGTGAGCCGGGATCCACATATCCTACTCTTCCCTAGTCCGTTAATTAGGTCTAGTTGCTAATTAGACGCTCTTATTCAGAGCGAGTTGCCAAATTGACTTTTTTTACCCTGTACTGCTGGATATTTCCTGAAGCCGTTCAGGCTCATCCGCATATTTTCTAAACGGTTCTTTCTAAAGTTCCGGTGTCTCGTGGGAAGTAAACCTGCAGTCTGTCTGTCCCACAAACGGTGGGCGACCGCTCCCACCAGAGCTGCCTGTGGTTCTGAATTTGCTTATGAGAAAATTATCAGTTAATACGACAACCGTCCCATTTTGACTAAGAAGTCAATGCACAGGGATTTAAAATGAAATTGTTTATACTGTAGTGATGAAATCTCTTGGTTTTCCATTTGTGATTCTGTGAGAGCATTTACCAGCAGCCATGGTTTGAATCTCCTTGCTCACAGTTCCAGAAAATAAGCAGTGCTGTGTTCACCATGACTACAGAAGCTTCTCTCCTCTGGCTGATTGTTTAGCAACAGCAGCCCGCAGAGACCTGTGCTCTCAGGCAAAAGGCTGTTAACGAACGCTCACGTCCAAGAAGTGACAAGACGAAGAATGGGCGAACGTGGGAAGCGGTGGGCCTGGGACAGCCGGGGAAGGCGGGCGCGCTGCCAGGGCTGCAACCGTCTCCTGCAGCAAGCGACAGAACTGCAGCGGGCCGGCTTGGGCCCGAGCCAGCGCCGGCAGGGAAAGGCTGAGCGGAGCGGTCGGGCGTGTTGGGGAAAAGGTGGGACGGGTGAACGTTGCTGGGGTTTGTGGCGAGACGCGGCTGTGGAGAAAACTAGGTGAAGTCGACTGGGATCACGGCAGCCTAAGGTTCGATACTTGACCTTGGGCACTGAAGCCTCTAGGGTACTGCTGCCTTAGTTTTAACAATGCTGGAGCGTGAGTCTGAAGTCTGAGATGGAGAGACAAAAGTGCATCCTGAAAATGAGGAGGATAAAATTGTACAGAACAGTGGCAAACGTTTCTCATTCTCATGGGCTGTTCACATCAGAGCAGTTTGTTTATAACGAGACACGTGATTTAAAACCCCACAGTAATGTTAACAGGGATGTTAAGGCTTTCTCTCCCTCGTCAGAAGTTATTGGGAGACTGTTGGCCATCTCTCTCTCTCTCTCTCTCTCTCTCTCTCTCGTTCTCGTTCTCGTTCACTATCTTGCTCTGGGTAATAGATGACATTACTGCGGCAAACACAGATGACATCATCCCACAGGGCCTAAAATTCTGCTGATTAGGGGGACATTTACATTTTTAACATTTTGATTAGGGGACAGTTGTGCTGGCCAAATGAGGGAGGTCACATTGATCAGCTGTCTAAGTTTTAGGGTTATTAGGTTTATGAACGGCGATTTTTAAACCGTTGCAAGCTGACGGAGGGTATTACTTCAGGAAATAGTGGTTAAAGTTGCGAAATATTACCCATAACTGCCCACGTCAGTCGGTTTCTGACAGTTTATCATTGCTGCACTTGTGTTGTAACGTCGGTAATACGGTCAATGGCATGATTACCTCGGGGGCTGCTCTGCCAGTCATTGCTGAGGGACTGTCTATCACAGTTGGCACCTGTCTGTCAGCAGGCCCAGCCCACATTTTTGTTCTTAGTCTAGCTCCTTTGTTTAGATTAAGGTTTTCCTGGTGAACTGCATTCTATATGTGACAGCTTGGCTCTGTGTGTTAAATATATCACTGCTTTGTTCTGCATTTGCTAAGGATTGCAGCTTTGTTTTGTGTGTATAAGGGTATATGACAGCTTTGCTCTGTGTGTTCTGCATTTTGTAGTATATTTCTGCTTTGTTTAGTGTGTATATAAGGGTATATGACAGCTTTGCTCTGTATATTAGGATGTGCGGCAGGGGCATTGCGAGTGTTGGTCACATTCACGCTTCAGTTAACACATTTTCACAGGAAGGAAATCAAATGTGTGCCTGCCTGACACTTCCCACTTCAGCGGCTGATGGTAGTGATTCAGAGAGAAGGCTGAACTTTTTCGACAGTAGTCGTCGCCCACCCCCCCCCGTTCTTAGGGCAACCAGTCCAGAAAAATGGAACTTGGAGACAGTTGTCCTAAAAGCATACCCAGATCTATTTTAATAAATGTTATTAATTTCTCTCCACCCTTGCCTTCACTGTTCTCAGGCTTTAGATCAGGACCGAACGGCCCTACAGAAGGTGAAGAAGTCGGTCAAGGCCATCTACAACTCTGGTCAAGGTAAGAGCACAGACGCGCCATCTACTAATCTGGGTTCTTTGGTCTAGTTTCTGTGTGCCTACCATAGCAAACCGTTAAATTTTTGTCTCCCGGGCACAACAGCGGCATCTTGGCTAGGAGATGATTTAGGTACACCACCCTTGGTCCATTTGCATATACATTTTAAGGCTACCCATTTTTTAGGTTTGTTTACACATCTGCCGTCAAGTAGCAGGCACAGCTATTTGTTGCGTCCGTACAAGGCCTGCTGTGTAGGGGATGGCTGGGGGCCCCTTCTGTTTTCCTTTACAGTCGTTCAGAACAAAGCCCGATTTCATTCAGACGTATGCAGCGACGCGGTTCGGGACCGAGTATTATATATTATATTTTACCTTCCTCCAGCACTTTCTTTCAAACAATGGACGTCTCCCAGCGGCAATAACGGGCCCTGCCGGGTTTTCTCAGAAACCCCTACGCTTTAGGCAATCCGTGTTTAGATCCCTCTAATGCACACGGCTGTGGAACCAAAGCGATTGCTTGCAGAGGCTCGACACTGCAGTTCAATATAGAAGATCATGCAGGGCTAATGAGGCTAAGCTAACCTAGTGCTATTTACGTGGCGTCCAGCCTGGTAGGGATGCGTCTACATGACGTGTGTCTCCAGGCTTGTGCATGCTCCAGAGCCGTGCTCCTATGTTTGGGCATAGGGTGCATGGCTGTACAGTCGTGCGGGAGTCTAAATGAACCGCAGGAGACTCCTGCAGGGCGGAAAGGTTCCCCTGTCCTGTTTCATTAGCTCTTGATTGCCTAATTAGACAGGCGGGATGTTTGATCATCAAACTCAATGGCTTGTTCTGCAGTCTTGCCATTGGTGTTAACCACAAAGTATGGGAGCCTCGCTGCGTTCAAATCATTAGGCGACCAGGGACTTTAACCGAGGTCGGTAAGGAGACCAAAGCAGGAGGATGCTAGTTCCTAGTGATCCTGCCTTGGGTGGGTGTTTGGAGTATAACAAGTGTCTCCATAGTAATAGCATTGCGGGCCGGGTGTAGAATATTCTCAATCTCTGTGGCTTGAGAGGACACTTGCTGCAGCCCGGCCCTGATCCCACACTGGTTGGGTTAATGGAACTGGTCTTATGACTGTTGATGGTTGAGTGCCTAGCGTTGAGCACGTACGCTCATGCTCGCGGCCGTGGAGGGATAGTGGCCTGCAGGCGACCGGTGACTTCTGACCCCGGTATTAATACCCCGGCTGATATCTACACTCGCTCTGTGAGTCAACGCTCTGTATGCTGGTGTGACAGAGCCCTAGACTATTCTTCTTGGGTGCTGACACGTGAGGCTGCAGTGTTAGCTAGGCCCATATGAATTATCTGAATACAGCTAAGCTCAGACGGAGATTGCAGTTGTCACCGTCTGCCCAGCTGATCTGGTGACCCTGAGACCAGTGGGTTTCAGGGTGAGGGTTCGCAATCGCAGGAAGGCTCGAAAGTTTGAGCCGAGCCCAGAAGCTTCCTCAGTAGCGTCCCTGCTGAAGCTCTAAAGTCACGGTTTATATCTCGCAGGAGCATTCAGTGTTTTGTGTCCACGTCAAGCAACGGGCACGTTTGCATTCTAAGAAATGCAAATCCTTTTTAAGTTGCCTGTGATTCTGTGAGTTTTGAGAGAGCGAGGGGGAGGGGGACGGATTCGACTAGGCCTCTGGTGCGATAAGCAGCCTAATGTGGTTTACGCTTCTTTGTTTTGTTTGTACAAGAGTGAGTTCCCTGGGTTGAAACTCTGTAATATGAGTAATGTTAGCAAGAGGCACACATTTTCTACTTTTGTGACAGTTCAAAGATTATTTACTTAATGCTATTGAATTCTAAACACCACAGCGGATCTCTTGGGTGGGGGGGGGCTAAACGAGCCACCTAGTGGTCAGAGCAAGTCATCGAATATTGACATGCTGGGTTCCGTTTTTTTTTTTTTCTTGTTCCTTTAAGAAGATAGATGACCTAATAATGTCACTTTGCCAAGGGAAATCGAGCTCGTAAAAAGTCAGCGAATCAAACCCAGATGAGAGCAGGATACCAGCAAACGACGGCATTCTCTCCTCCGGGGCCCTGTCATGTGAGGGAGTTATGAGACGGAAAATACTGCTCAGCTGGTCTGAGATCTGTGTTCCTGTAAACACATTCTTAGCTGGAGACGTTTTCTCTCCCCTCTCCACCTTTCTGCCGGGCCAGCTGTTTTTATTGTTGTCGTCGTCGCCACCGTTGTTGTTTGTCTCGCGTAAACCGCCATGCATGATTTAACGCTGGTTTGGCAAACGCCGCACATGAGATGAGTTTTTTTTTTTTTTTTTTTTACAGTTTGTTTAACGCTCAGAGAGGGCATCCAAACCGAAACCGTAAGCCCTGGGAGTCATGGGATCGAGTCTTCTCTCACTGTCTCTCATCAAACAGCAGACGTGTTAGCGCCGAGACCTTTACTAATAGCCTGTGTCCGAAACGTTGCACTCTTCTGGGGCGAGGAGCGGAAGCTGGTGTGGATTAATGCACAGATCCTTAATGGTCCTCCAAGCCCCACTACATGCTCTGGTTTCCACTGGGGAATTTTCGGCATTTTGAGTTTCTGTTCAGGCAGATTTACGGCCCACTAAATCTTCCTCTACCTCCACCGCTCCTCATGTGTTGTTTGTAGGTCTTCAGAATATTCCAGACTTTCAGGAAGTTCCGTTTTGCCTTTTGTATCTCCGTCTTTCTCAGAGGAGGGGAAAATTTGTACAAAATCCAGCTGCCAGCTTGTTCAGTGATGTAACTGGGCTTAAAGTTGAATAAAAATGTGCTGAACCTAATGGAGGAGACAAGCGAGTTTTTATCTACCAATAAAAAGCTTTTCAAAAGTTGTTACTTATTGTGAATGCTTGTAATTTCAATGAAATGATGTGCTAAGATGGAAAAACCCCACATCACCTCCACAAATTCCCTGTGGTTACTGTCTGTCGTTAAAGTACCAAAAGAACCATGTAAGTGCCTGTTATTACACAGTTGTTCTAAGGATTGTTGGAAGCATTCCTCCCGCAAAAGGTAGACTTAAAAGTTTAACCTGTAGGGCAAAAATGTTTAGCGTTTCGAAGTTTGAATCCCTGCTATCCGAATTGTCGTCCGCCTGCAGAGCATGTCCAAAATGAGGAGAACTACGTTCAGGCTCTGGATAAGTTCGGGAGCAACTTCATCAGCCGGGACAATCCTGACTTAGGAGCGGCCTTCGTCAAGTTCTCCACCCTCACCAAGGAGCTGTCGGCGCTTCTCAAGAACCTGGTGAGTGCCCCTTCCCGTCTCCTCGGGGAGCTACCCAGCATGCACCAGCACGGGCCTCTCATGGGGCCGTTGGAAATGTTTCGCCCTTAGACTTCCTGATGAACATTTTGGGAAGGAAGTGGTTGTGTTTTTAGACGGTGATGTGTGCGGAGATGGACCCTAAGAGACCCAAAGAGTGCCCAAAGCCTTCGAGGACAATCTTTTCTCATAGTTGGTACACTAGATGTCAAAACACCCCTCCCGTGGTAGGTAATGCCCAAAAAATAAATTATATCAACTTTCCCCTGTTCGTTATTAACTAATAATCCAGCTACAAACAATCTTATTGTTGAATGATTATGAGTATTCATTGTGTGCGTTTTATTAAGACTCCCAAAAATCTCCCAAAACGCTGTCAATGGGACCGTTTTTCGCTCTTTCTCCCTGCGCGGCTCGCACTTTGGCGGAGGCGGGGGTTTGTAGTCGACTCCCGGAGCCAGAGACGTGGCACCGGTGTTCCAGCCTTGGCCCCTAACTGCCTGCAGGAGGGCGGGAAATTGTCTTGGCTGCGCGCATCGATCGCCCGTGCGCCACAGACGGAGCTGTGGCGGAGGGTCTGTGGGCGGCTGATGGGTGGGGAGTCCGGGCCCCCGGGCGAAAGTGGCTGCTACTCACCAGTGACCTATACATGGCCAGTGGAAAAAGAATCCTTGGGCCCCGGGTGGAATTTCTTGTTGTCCCCGGCATTAATCAAATCTAGCCCAGATGCACCCTACTCACCCAAAAGCCCTGCCCTCACCCTCTTCTTCATAGGTGGTCCTGACTCATATTGTTTTAGCCAGTTTTCTGGAGGAATAGTCTGCAAAACTAAATATTTTTTGAATTATCTGAGTAAGTTGGCGCACGATTTTTAAGCAGAAGCCAGTTGAAGGTCCCGCCTGGCATCTCACTAAGCACACAGTGAGAAGAGGCAGGAAAAGCTTTATACCTGGCTGAAGCATGGAGGTGCTGGGAAATCTGTCAGGGAAAAATGGGGATTGATTTTTTCCGGCGCAGCGTGCGATAAAGATAGTCGTTACGAACTATTAGGCTGTGATTACAGTCGTAGTATATCCAGAACCTTTCCCACCCCTGTCGCTAATTGCAAAGTGGAAGCTTAACGGCGGTGGTTGGAGCTTTCTGGGGTGGAACCAAATCTTCTCCACTGCTGCATCTGCTCCACAGCTCGGAGAATGCGACCTTCACAGCGCTGGAGGGAGAAGGACCTCCTGTGAAGGTTTGTCGGTTGCTTCCGCTGATGCACAGAAGGAGGACTTTTCTTTTTATCGGCTGCTGGTACGATGTCTCTAGGACTAGTGTGATAAGATTATGCTTTCTATATCTATTAAGGATCCTAGCTGTCATGTGGAGCATTGATGGCAGTATTTGAGCTACCTTATTAAACAGCATTTCAGTAGAAGTCTGTGAATCAGATTAGCGTGATTTAGTTTCCCCGCAACCTTATCACACAGGAAATCATCGTAGTTCATACACAGGCACAGTCCGTGTCGGTCTCCTGTTAGCTGACTAAGAAATGTACCATTGACTATGCACTTAGTCAGGACCTGCATGGCGTTCCCAGCCAGCAATATGTGTTTAGCAGATGGTCAGCGGTATGGTGATGGCTAGCCGTCTATTTTAGGAAGCTTTCAGGCAGAGCGAGCCTGCCATTAGGCGCGAGTTGAAGATATCCGTTTGTCGTGGAAGCTGGGATAACGCGCCCCGCACCCAACGCGGGACCGCCCGCTTACGTTCAGCCACAGAGTGGAGATTACATGTTTACAAAGCATTCCCCACTGCTTTTCCTGTACCTCTCACCCTGAGAGTCTATGGCTAAATTTAGGGAGTGCAGCTATGTATCCTGTTGTTGCACTTTGTAACTCAGTGATGAGAACGACAGACCTGCTGATTCACACCACAGCTCATACAGGCCGAATACATTTTGAAAAGCTCCTGTCGCAAAGCCCTACATGTTCATACGTACACTTATTTTCATCAAATTGAGTGAGAACCGTGAAATGTTACAATTTAATGTTGTTTTCTCTGGGCTCCTCCCCCTAAAATGTGCTTCTGAAAATGCAGATGCTGCAAGATCTTTAACAAGAGGCTTCTTCAAGCTCAGTGTGAAGGAGAAAGGGCTGATTTCAGTCCGGGATAGCATGCAGAGTGGTCCTCCATATTGGACTGGGCCGTGTTGGACTGGGTCGTGTTGGGGCGGGCCGTGTTGGACTGGGCCGTGTTGGACTGGGCCGTGTTGGACTGGGCCGTGTTGGGGCGGGCCGTGTTGGACTGGGCCGTGTTGGACTGGGCCTTGTTGGGGCAGGCCGTGTTGGACTGGGCCTTGTTGGACTGGGCCGTGTTGGACTGGGCCGTGTTGGGCTGGGCCGTGTTGGGGCGGGCCGTGTTGGACTGGGCCTTGTTGGACTGGGCCTTGTTGGGGCGGGCCGTGTTTGACTGGGCCGTGTTGGGGCGGGCCGTGTTTGAGCGGGGATCTTTTCCCCGGTTATATTTCGCCTGTTGTCGATGTGTCTTCAGATTTGCCCAGCTCGCTCTCCTTCCCATCCACAGCTCCAGAGCCTCAGCCACAACGTCATCTTCACCCTGGACTCTCTGCTCAAAGGGGACCTGAAGGGAGTGAAAGGGGTAAGATATAAGGGCTCCCTATCCCCCCTGGTACAACAGCCCTTGGTTTTCACGGGTGTTCCCTGTCCCATCCTGACCCTTCTGGTAGGAGCCTACCCAACATCCTTAATTAACCTATAGTGTAGGCTCTGCTTCCCTCTGCCATTTCTGTCTCTGCCCCCACAGGGACTCCCCCAACTAATAAACCAACTTTAACTACAAATGTGGATGCCATAATGGTATCAAATTAACTATAGCTTCAATTTAAAACGACCCATTAATGACTAATAACACAATAATAGATCTGGTAAATCATATAACGGGTTCATATTTAAGAATCTCATTATCCATAATGGAGACACCAGTCATGCAAGCCAAAAAGTAAATGTTATTTTTAGTATTTATTTTTTTCAGTTGGGTTTTTTGTTTACCCATCACCTTTATTTTTTTGGTCTTGTAATTGCAAGACAAATGTAAAAACACTTCCTCTTGCACAAGGGAGGAAGGGCTGTGTTTATGCTGGTCCTCCCCTCTGCTCATTTCTAGTTTTGCCCTTCCTGCCTGTCTGCCAGGCACGGCGCACAGGCAGACCCTGTACAAAGGGCCTCTCCCGTCCAGCGTTTAGACGGCTTCACTGGCAGCGACAGCTGGCAGAGCACGTGAGAAAGCGGAGAGAAAGTTCTCCAGGAAGGGGGGTCCAAGGCCGCCGTTGGCTTTTTAATGCTGTTACATTGAGGTCCCGCCGAGCGGCTGGTTTCTGTCCAAGCTCCCTGATGGGAGCGTCCCGTCAATCGGTAGCGCTCAGCGTTATTGCGTTACGTCCATCTAGCTGTTTAGGGTTGCTCTCAGC
>JAOVYW010050554.1:9113-24260 GCA_025775045.1 Hiodon tergisus
TAAACCTGACTAAGACCATATTATTTCTGACAATTGGAGACCTATCATTTGTTACGTTTATAATTTAAGTTCGGTTTCGCTTATATATGCTAACCACTTGAAAACAGGTCTGTGCCGAATAATTTCTGAAACACAAGCTAAATTATTGCGATCTGTACATTTTTCTCTTAACCAAGGCTGAAGGAACATCTATGGTTGTTTATCCTTCTCTGTTCCCTTTACCAGCAAGGATATTAATAACACCCCAAGCAATTACTAAATATAAATAAGAAAATACGAGTCCGCGTATGAGAGCATAGTCCCTTGAGTGAATAATCCTCAACTACAGCCTATTTACGAAATTAGATCTTTGAGTTAATCTTTCATAAAAGCTGGTACGAGGAGCCAACCTGCGGATTCTGTGTCCTTAGATGGGGATATCATGGGATCTGTTCTATTAATTAGCTGCAATTGTTTTCCTCGGGATAATTTGTTGGACTCTGACCTTATTTCCAAATTAATTGCATTGATCTATATAAGTGAAAAGTGTTGCTGTTTAATGGGGAAAACGATTACCATTGCCTCCCCTCTTCGGAGGACGCTACCATACCCAGTTACGGTCCATGAGACAGGACTCATCTCACGACAGGTGGTGAACTTGCGTTGGAGTGGGTACCGCCCATAAACGAGCAGCTAATCAAGTCTTCAAGCCCGGTGGTATGCTGGGAACCGGCGTTCTCAGGGTCCCGATACTAGACCAAATCAGTAATTACCGGTGGTCTCGGTTCATTACAGTATTTTTAGCTCGTCTGAGAAAACTGGGCGCAGGCCAGGTCATTTGCTATGACAGTAAATTCAAAGGAAATTCACTCATGCATCCTCCCCTCTTCAGTACTTAAATACCTCACGCCTCAGTCCCGAACTCCACCCCCGGTACTGTTTTCTTTTGGTTTTTCATGTTATATTGTTTTATTATTGATGCTTAGATTAGGTCACTTTGTTGTTTACTTATTTTTATGTTTATTCGTAGATTTTGTGTAAATTAAGCAGGTTTATTGACGTTATCTCTTTGAAGCATTAGTCTTTATACCTGCTCTCAGTAATTGTCATTAGGGCAAGATAGCTCAGTTTAGTATTTGACTTTAACCCCTAAAACTACAGCAATTTCGTACGTCGCTCTGGATAAGGGTCTGCTAACTGCCTAAAATGTAAAATCCCGTTAAACTAATACACATATGAAATGATGAACATGATAATTAATACATTTCATTGTAAGTACATGCAAAGGTGTAAATCCATTGTGTCATGGTTGGTTTCTTACAGCCTAGGAATACCATGTACAAACTGTGTGACTCCGGCCATTTAACATTTTCTTCACTTTGTAAGAACATAGATAGCGAGGCACATATTACAGTATTTTGATTCAGAGGAATTATTGATTCAGAATAAATATTCCAAAACATCCTCAAGATACTGTCTGGGGAGTTGGTCCGACTTAGTCTGGAAAAGCATAAAGGTCGAAGCGTGGCAGAATTCTTGATTTTGTAATATTGTACGTAATCTGGGAGTCAGCTGACTGGAACTATGCGATTAATCTTGGTTCGTTTTAACGAAAAATCCCCGACATCGTTACTAAGAACAGTGGGAGTAACTGGAAACCATCTTTGTACAAATCATTTTGGGTCAGAACATTGACTCAATAGGCAATACATCACTGAAATGGAGGATTGTTCCGTTTTATTTCAACAATGAATTTCATTTTTTTCTTTAAAATTTTCAATTGCATTAAACCATTGGTCATATGGAAAGAGGAGCTTTGACAGGATGTATAGGAAAGTATGGTTAGGTATTAACATTAGATCATAATCCTAGTGCGCTTTCTGATTGTACAAAAATGTATATGCAGTAATTGAACCCATACATCCGGTTTGCGCTTCACGGTAAATTATTTAACAAATAATTCAGTACAAAGAAATTATACGAATATTACCATTGAATCTGGCGTAATCAGTCGCCTGTTGCATTGAATATAATTATATATAAATTAAATGGCGTTTCATTTTAATTATCGTTTTATACATTTTATATGACTGCGTCATCTTTCTATAGTTAAGTGCCATCTAGGCCAGAGGACCATTCTAAAGCTATACAGGAGTGTTGTCCCTTTAAAACACGAAACAGCTAGTGTCAAACCATTTTAAAAAGATCGCCGTTTTATACGTTTGTATTTAACACATGGCACGTAAAAAATAATAATTTTCCTTTGAAAAAAGGTTTCAGAAAACATAATCAGGCTCTTGGCATTTTTGTGGATTTGCTCCCCTTTGTTACATTATTTTGGAAGCAATACCTCCTACCTGTGGAGAGAAATATTTAATTATAAATAATTACAAAACAATCTACTTTTAAATCTTTTTGTTTGGCTGTTTTTGTTATACATCAGACCCCAAGGTCAGAATCTGCACCTCACCACCCTTAACGCCGAAGGTCAGAGGTTATGGATCAACCAATCAATCATGTTATACACTCAATCCCTACAATCTGGTCCATGCAACACTGCTATTTTGTTCCTTAGAAACATTTACCATAATGTCCAGTGTTTTATAACAGCAGTACTGAACACAGTGTAAACAAACTGAATAAAATACATGACATCCCAATAACACTGCAGAAATTGAGAATATTGTGAAATATTTTTAAAGGGGATGATGTTTTGTGTGAGTGTGTGTTTGTGTGGGCACATTTTATTAATTTATGTATTTTTAATCCCTTTGGTACATAGTAAGGGATTACACGACCCAGGTTGATTAGTCCCTTAATTAAACCTGTTAAATCCCCTGCTGCATCCACTGAAGGATATTTTCCACAAAAACATTCTAGAATGTTTTAGATTCCCACTAATCCAAAGGCAGAAGTGAAATCAGATGAATGGGTTGACATTGGTCTATTACCTTTTACTGACATTGGTCTATTACCTGTTATCGACAGCTGTCAAAACACAGGGCAATTTAAAAAAAAAACATGGACTGGGAACGGGAAAGGCTTTCACACTACTTGACAAGCCCACAGGAACCAGTATGTTTGATCTGTAATCTCTACAGATAAAATAAAACCCCAATCAGCAAATCAGCACCAAGGCATCTGGGTTCAGTGGAAACCAGACCGCCAAGCCATGCCATGCGGACAGCCATAGAGGTGTAGCTTGGTCTCTAGGTGTCAGGAGTGTGTAGTAGCACAAACACAGGACATTACTTTGTAAGGAAAGGCACAGCATTTCGATCAGGAGGGAGGAGATCCAAAGTAAAGCAGTCTGAGCTACCCTATCTACATTTTATTCTCTCTCTTTCCAAATCTCACTCAATCTTACTCTATCTCTAAACCTTCTGCACTTTCCACTGAATTTGCCATCAACAGAATCCCAAAGCAGGATTATACATGATATATATGACATCATATATTATTCTTACCAGAAGAGTTCTTGCTCAAAATGCCCCATTTGTGATTTTAATATCATTATCATATATCTATTGATGATGTATTTTCTTATAACAAGTCACATCAGTAAATCTAAGATTTTAAAATAAACAATAACAATTAACTGTCATGCCGACAAACACCTACAAATACCCCCAATGTTTCACGCAAACACATGCACATATCTTTCTCAAGGGAGCTAATCAAAATGTTGGGCAGTGAGGTCTTTAAGCCTAATTAAATTAGCATATTAAATAGAAACATTTCCCCATTACCCTTATTATGGCCGTTTCTTTGACTTTTGTTAAAGTCATTCTAAAGCTAGACTGTCTCTCACCAAGTTAAGTTATATTTTGGGGACCATTCTGCTCATTCACAAAAACTTTTTCTCTCCTTTGTTTGTCCAGTTTGACTCAATACCACTCTTTGCATGATGAATGAATGACCACATGAAGTAATAGAGGGGAATCCACAACAGAGCAATTTCTATGGAAGAACATTTTAACAGGAAGGCTGATTTCAGGTTTTAACTGTGGTATTCTGTATTTAACTGTGGTATTGTGGTCCGAGCATTATTTTGAGGAACGTCCACGTGGAAGAGTCTAGGCACCCACGCATGCATGCGTCAAGCATATTTTTGAGGCCAGTGTGTTTTCAGCAGGTTAACATGCATGGCCTGGTTACAGGTTAATGCAGGTACAGACAATTAAGCTCGTCTTTTTGAATTACAGAGAGGTAAGTACCAGGACTTAATCACATCTCCGCCTGTCCTCTTAGGGAAGGAAGCTGGACTGCACTACACCCAATACCCACAAGAGGGAGCTCATCGACCACATCATAAATATGTCAAGGTCATGTGGAACCCTGCATAGAAACTCACCACATTTAACCTAGTTCAGAAAATGTAGACAGTGAGGAAGATGACACAAAACAACAGAGTAGAGGGAGTGGTGGGCAGCTTGTCATGAATGGGAAAACCCACCAGTTCATATTTAACCATGACCGATCCACCTCTTCCAATGTTAACATAGCCTTCACAACCAGTGAGGGTACCAAAAAAAGCCTCAGATTTGCCTTTGGTGAATTCCTAAGTAAAATAAGAGTATCTGTCAATACACGTTTGGTGAATATTCATATGTGTGAGGGCTTTGGCGTGACTGGAGCTCGGATTGGATTGACAAAAGCAAAGGAGCAGCTTTAAGTTAGCACGGTCCTCTGCCATTTGATTGGTGAAAAACTAGGGGGAGACTCTCCTCCAGCATGATTGGCCAATTGGCATCATCATCTTGAGTTGAGACGAGGGGCAGTCTGAGAAAAGAAAATGTAAAAATTGTCAGTCTCGCTTAAATTTTTTGGTTGTTAACTTAATTGCTTTAGATATTAAAAGCCTTATTTAGACTTCCTTATGGTAAGGATGTCCACTGTGTCCACTGCCCCTCTGACCCTACTCACCACTGACAGGTGTCCGTTCTTGGCCTTGGTCACCAGCAACTCAGAGCCAGAGGTGAAGTCGATGATTCCTTCCTTCCCTTGACCCACCGTGAACTTTATGCTACAGGACGAGGTCACACGGCAAATTATTAGTAAAGCTATGTCACCATTAAAAACGGTCAATTGTAGAAGCAATAACAAAACAATATCAAAATTGTTGAAAAAGTAAAACAACAAAATAGCAATCGTAGCTGATCTAGGGTCCAGTTTTCCTACTGAGACGTACCTCCCCTGGTTTATGTTGATGTTGTTAACTTTGTCGGCACTAATGGCCAGCTTTGTTAGAGCCTCGATCACATGGTCACACTGCAGCACTACGTCACCCTGGAAACAAAGAGAAGGGCTTGGGTGGACATACGGGTACGCCACACCTGACAGGTACCCTGGCATAACGGTTAAGACTTTGTAACCAACAGGTTGCAGGTTCATATCCAAGGAAGGGCTTAGTTGTACCATGTACTATAAATTAAGTCGATCTGAAGGAAACGCTTCTGCTAAGCAAAAATAATACACATTTTAAGGCTCCAGATATCCTGAGTATTTTATAGTCATGATGCCTTTCCCCTCACGTGTCACCGGTAGGAGCATTGCCATAGAACCACCATCTCCTCTCACCTTTTGCTTCTTGTCCTCGAATGGAAGATGGAGGACAAACATGCCGTCGCTGAGACAACTGACAGAGATGCCTGTGGAGAGAAGAGGGTGGAGAGTGAGGCTGTGGAGTGAGAGGGTGGGTGTGACGAAGTGGACCTGGCTCTATCCCCCGACTCGTCTCACCCCTGAGAGTGGCATAGTCGATCCGCTGCTTCAGTTTAGTGTCCTCCACGATGACGGCGGAGGTGGAGGTGAGCAAGAGCTGCCGCGCTCTGGCCCGATAGCCCTTCCTGTCGTACTTGGTGACTGCAACACCATACTGTGGGGGTAGGGAAGAGGGGTCACACTTTAACACTAAAACATGGAAACCACGTGTCCCTAACCTCTTGGATTCCACACTCACCTTCACCTTGTCACTGCCCAGGGCCTGCAGCACTTTGGGGTTGATCTCGTCAGTGCCTTTTGGAGAGAACCACACAGTGGGTGTGAGGAGGAGGTGGGGCCCAGGGTTGGTCCGTCTGGCCTGCCAGCAAGGCCTGCATTTGTCTCAACACCATCCTCCTTTCTCACAAGTCTATGTGTGTGTGTGTCTGCGCGTTGTGCGTGGATGCACAAGAGACTGAAATGCTTACCGATTCTGGAGCCCAAAAAGAGTTTTGGGACACTCTGAGGGTAGTTGTCCTTCTTGTCCTTGAAGATCTCACTGGACACCACCTTCTGCTCCATCTGGAGTAGTAAAAGAGAGAGAGAGAGAGATTATGTAAATTATCTTATGTAAACATGTACACTTGTATGAATATTTGTGCCACTTTTAATCGTTTAATCATGTCAGCAGGCAGCTGCTTTTCGTCACCTGGTTCTTCCACTCCGGCTGGATCTTCTTGCAGTAGCTCCACACCATGTTCTGCATGCACAGCTTGCGCAGATGTTCAGACGCCTGCACAACACAAAATGAGGTGAGGCCAGTCAACACTAAGGCTGTGAGCAGACACACGTACTTTCGCCAACGGAATTTACCGGCCTGTTTCTGCCTTGGTGAAGTGTTGCGTGTCAAACACTGCTGCATAAAATTCTAAAAGGAAAAAATATCATCGTAGATTTGTCCATTGGTAGTGAAAGTTTTTATAAAAAAATTTTTAACTGATGCCTCGTAGGTCTGTCTATTGGTAGTGTAAGGCTGCTAAATTGTTTGACTGGTGCCTCATAGATTTTCTATTGGTAGTGTAAGGTTGCTAAATTTGTTGAACTGATGCCTTGTAGATTTATCTATTGGTAGTGTAAGGTCAGTAAAGTTACGACACAGCAAGGTATTTTTCCTGCTGTGATTAGGGTCGATTGTGCCATTGGCCCGTAGAACTTTGATCTATTGATAGTGCAGGGTTTTATCATGGATATATTTGAAACGGCTCACGTGTCCATGAGATCCACACCAAACACAAAGACTGATCTCTCTCCACATGATATCACCTGAGACTGCCTGTAACTCCATCACTTTCCCTCAAACAGATGAGACAATGTCAAACTTTTGCATTGAACTAACTAGAGCAATCAAAGTTGTGAATTCACTGGTTAAAGCTTCCTTTCCTGCTACAGTAACCAAAGGAGTCTTGCTTTTTAATGTGCTTCCTGATTGGACTGTCTGCTCAATGTCTTCAATCAACTGTATCCAATGTTATGTACTCCTATGCCACTGAACGGCCACCACAATATGTACAAGATTCAATGACTGTGAAACTGTCATAAGGAATTAAGCCTCCATTTCCTCAGATAGAAACATTTACACAAATGTTTTGTTGTCCTTTACAGGACAAAAGGAGGATATTGTGGAGAAAATGCTCTGTACTGTAGAAATAAAACACTATGTTTCCTGAAGTGTTTAATGGCCCCTTCACCATTTGATAAGTCTCCCTGTTCCCGTGTCTTTAAAGACAACCCTTCCCAGAGGGGAGGGTGGAGGTCAGACCCCTAAGCAAATGGCTTCACTGCCATGCTGCTAAACAACTCTGGGCGCAAGGCTGTTTAACCCCCTTAATTTAGATATCCACTATGTGGTAGCACCTTGCATATTGTTCTGTAAACATCCTGTGAAATCCATTTGTCCTGTATGTAAATTGTCGACCCGCCCTGTTTGTCTTTGATGTTGGCCTATAAGAAAGCCATGTCTGCCTGTATGCATCGGAGATACTTCAGTTTAATTAAGCACTCTGCTGTAATCATCTCTTCATTCTGGAAAGTGTTGTATGTCTTGTATGTTTGTAATAAATCCAGACTCAATCTGAAGCTTTCCTCCTAAACAGAGGTGATACCTTTGTTTCTTCAATAGAGCCATTCAGACTACGAGTCTGGCGCTCATGGCGATGATGGTACTGGAAGAAAATGCTACCTGGACAAGCGCTGGCGGGGGTGTGGGCCAGCTCTTATCCAAGACGGTTCTGGGCAGCTTCCTGTGCAGGGTCATTAGGAAGGAGTAGCGCACGTAGTCCAGGAAGTACTCGTTCTCCACGCAGCGTGGATGGTGGCGGTAGATGAAACCTTTGATGAACCTGACAGAAACGCGACGTGGCATTTATTATTCTTTTTTAGAGCAGTATAAACGGCCCTGTAGACATCAGCCCCATAAATTGGAAGCAACACAACTGACATAACAAACAGTGTTCGGGTTAGGGTTAGGGAGCAGCCTACCTGCGGATGGTGTCGGCAGCCTCCCTCCTCCGCTTTGCCCTCCTGCGAGCTAACTCCCCCCTCCACCAGGCCTGGATCCCGATGGCTACGCCAAGACGCAGAGAGAACATGCGTTATAACACTCATGGGGCAAACCTGAATCTACTACACTGTACTGAATAACAACCTGAGAAAAAGAACTTGAATTAAATGAAGAATGAAAGTCTGACAGGGCACAGCCTGGTACTCACCCGAGTGTCGGAGCATGCGATACTTGGCCCTCTGTTTGTAACCCCTCCAGGATGCCTGCAGGGTGGTGGCTGCAGGAACAGGAGGAGAACATCAGTGCCTAGGATTGTGAGGCATCCACTCCCTTGCTGAGGACGACTAAGTTAACCTCATCTTCCTCTCCATCACCACCATCCCCACCACCACCCTCTCACCTATGCTGTGTTTCCTCACTTCCAGAGCCTCTTCAGTAGCAAAGAGTGTCTTTGGGAAACGGATGAATATTTTCGACCTGTAGACGCAAAACTAGCATTAAAAACAAACATTTGGAACATGTGTGAGGCTTCTGATTTACGCAAGAAAGGCTCTAGGAGTCTTTAAACGGCTGATAGGGCCTTGATGATCAGACTTTTGATCCCTGACTAGTGTGTACACAGCAGTGATTGATTAGTGAATTTGTACAGGATAAGAAGACAATGAGAATGCAGGAGAATTAAAAATAAAGGAACAGGTTATCGGCTCACCTGCCCAGCTTGAACTCTTCAGGTTTGTACCCCAGGTGTTTGACCAGCATGGACACCCCATCCACCGGTCGACCTTCCCAGTTGGGCCAGGTGCTGGGGCACAGGGACTTGTACCTGTTGCCGGGGCACACACAAATGTTGTGACGGTTAACATCCCTAACTTAGAAAAAAGTGGCTGAGTGGAGCCATATTCGTTTTATTCGGTCTAGCTGGTCAGCCGGGTCAGTCCCGTAACCGCAGCCAGTACAACTCACCTCTGCAGGAAGGCCTCGTAGCGGCGTCGGTAGGCAAACCCGGCTCTTCTGACCCGCAGGTTCTCCATCAGGCCCAGGTACTTGACCTGGTGTCGGATCAGAACCTCATCGAATCTGCCTGAAAGGACAGAAGGAGAGAAAACGCAGATGGGAGGAATGCTAGAATGCGGAGCATCTCACTACTTAGTAAGGCATTGTCAGGTATTTGGATACTCAGCACATTTCAAGCTTTAAGTGTTGGACCTCACCATCATGCTTTTTCCTAAGAGAGACGGCAGCATTGAGTTTCGACAGATTAAATTAATGGGTTGATGACTATGCTGGGACAGTGAACGATCCAAAAAGTTAAGAAGTACAACGCCCAGGGAAACAGAGACAGGTTGTAGGGAGAAAAATAGAATCACACGCGCGCCTCACACTACCTGACTGCTTAGCATCATTGGGTTTGATGCATCGGACGTATGACGGCTCCTTGGACATCAGGATCTCCATGAGCTTGGCCAGGCTGTTCTTAAACTGGGTGGCTGTCTGCAGATAGGCAAGACGGACACGTGAGGAGAGGAAAACCAGGAGGAATACAGAGAAATGTGGCGCAACCTTGACACCCAATATCATGGGCTTTCCCAGTGTGAGCCAATGAGCTGCTGGCTTGGTGAGCAGAAGGCGGGGCCCCCGGACAAATGGGATAAGCATGTGAGAAAGCATTCCAGGAAGTGTGGGAAATGGTCCCAATGAATGCGATTGATATCAATGGGTATGCTTGTGTGCATCTGTTCTGTGCATATGTAAGGCTATACACACCGTCTCAGGTCGTTTCTTGTCTGACAGCTCCTCTCGGTCGAAGCACTGGTTCACAATCTTGTTCTCCGATTGACACATGACCTGGAAATGGTAACAAACAGAATAGCCTGTACTGCTGTTTGACCAGACACACACACAGTGCATGGTCAGTATTGGTTCTCACCTCCTTCATGTTCCTGAAGAGTAGGTCATTGTTCTTGTCCAGAAACCCTGGAAGGGAGTGAATGGAAAAGGTTTATTGTCCTGCCATATATGAAGTAACAGACAAGGCACAGGAAAGCAGGCACAGATGAGCCCTCCCTCACCATTGACATTGTAGTTGACTTCTCCAGCGTAGTGAAGCAACCTGAACTCCTCTCTACCCATCACCTTCCGTGTTTTCCCATCAGCCAGCTTGTGCCTGAGACAGAGAGGACAGTCAGTCAGAGAGAGTCAGCGAGTCAGATCTAATACGTGATCGAAACGTGTATAGTGTAACTTAGCCCTCAGAGATAGAGAGAGAGAAAGGCAGCAAAGCATCACCACTCCACGGGGTGCAGGGTGAGATGACGTTAGTGAGAGAGCCGTGGAGACTCACGTGACGAAATGGGCATGGCCTCCCATGGTGTCTTCCAGCTTCTGCAGGAAGGTGATGTCACTGGCGCCGCCTGGCCTGAGGCACTCTTCATCCTGAGTGAAAGACAGACATAAAGACCATTACACACAAAGACACTGTTACACACAGAGACACATGGGTACATAAACTCTGGGACTAACCGTTACTCACAGACACACTGAAACATATACGCACACCATCACATGCAAATATACAAACAACGTTATACACCGAGACCCAGTTAAACACATATACAGAATTATGGCCACCAACACACTGTTACATACATAGACACACTGGATAAATTCCATTAGACAAACGTTACATACCAATACACAAACACTGTATACCAACGTTCAGCAAGAGCAGCCTCTTCCACCCACCAAAATAGAGATGATGCCTTTGAACTTCTCTTCCACCAGGTCGCAGATTATCTTGTTGTTGAAGTACTGCACTGGCTCCCACTGAGAACACACACACACACACACACACACACACACACACACACACACACACACACACACACACACACACACACACACACACACTTGGTTTAAAATATTCCCAGAATTTAAAAAATGTCAACATAAGTCCCAAGCCCACACTCAAACAAGGGCTCCACTCTCGCCAAAGCAAGCGTCAAACTCAAACATAATGGACCATAATGTTCTCACAGAACGAAGGGCACTCCTCTTTCCCTGACTTTGCCGCCTCATACCAGCAGTTCCGAAAACATGGCTGAAGACCGCCAGGGTCATAAACAGGAAGAACCACATCTCTCCCCAACTCTCTCAGTCACGTTTGAGTGACTGATGTGTCAGCCCCCCTCACCGTGATGCCCTCGGACTCGTACTCCTCCTGCTCAGACTTCAGCGTCAGCTCGATGAACAGCTGCTGCAGCTTCTCGTTGCAGTAGTTGATGCAGAACTGTTCGAAACTGCGCGGGACAGACGGGCAGAGACAAAGGCCACATTTGATCACACCTAAATAACGATTTGCAGAGATTTGAACCAAATCGGGAGAAGAAGACAAACAAACGATAACTGAATTTTAGAAATTTTTTAGAAAGCACCCTCCGGGCATTTCTAACAACTTTACAGTTTAAGCTAAATATAAAATATTCAAACGTTTTGGTTTCGATTTCCTCTTTTCCTTTTTTCTGCAGAAAAAGGGAAATTGAGGGGGAAATACCTTACACTAAATGAGTACTTTCCAAATCAGTGCTGCTTAATGGACCACCGGGGGTAAAGCTAAGCACAGCGAGTCGCTCAGAGAGTGACGACGCTTTTGTTTTCTAAATCAGGGAACAGTAGGCAGGAACCACTTTCTGGGCCGATTGCGTTTATCTCTGCGTTTACCTCTGTCAGAACTACGCTAGGACCGGATTGGAGCGACATTAGCGCTGAGACACACAAAGGGTGGAGAGCCGTCATACGGGGGGCAGACGGCCTAATGTGGGGCATGAGGCATTAGGGGGAGACGTATACCTGTTGTGCTGGAAGACCTCGAAACCGTAGATATCCAGCAGGCCGATGACTGCAGCACTCTTACCGGAGTAGTTAGCATTATCCTGCAGCGAAACGTCGTATATATGCACACTGGATGACTGGCACAACGCACAGAAGCTGCAGGCGCAGTGTAAACTTACTGCTCCAGGAAAGACAGCACTAAACTCACAGCTTTAAAAAGGAACAGGGTTCACACAGGGAATTGCAGTGCAGAATTGTGTCCACCAGAGGGCACATCGGATATATAAATCAGGATAGTCACTCAAAAGAGTCCAGAGAACTAAGAACAAGGGGAGCAGTCTCAAATTCACTCTGTACAGTGGGGTGACGGGTGTACCTTGAAGGCAAGTGAGGCGTTGATTTTGTTGACTAGCCAGGTGAAGGTGCGGCCATAAACAGCCTTGGACAGGGCATCCCGAGCAGAAGCTGCCTGCTCTAGATTGAGGGGGCTCATCAGCTGAAATAAACACACACACACACACACACACACACACACACACACACACGCACACCAAGAGAGAATGTGCCCAAGTTTAGAACTGGAATTCCAGACACACACAGGCTAGTATGGAAGGAGTATTAGTCATTGTCTCTGTATAAATAGAGGCTGCAGGCTGCATCTCTTAAGAGAAGATGTTTTAGTAGCAACGCGTACCTCCTCCCCTTTGGCAATGATCTTTTTGTGTGTGAGGGCTTCCATCAGCAGCGGGCCTTCCACGCCCAGAAGCTAAACCCAAAAACCGAGAAAATCAGTGCACCGTCAGCAGGGAGCGCCCGTGAAGTTAAGTGGGCCAGTATCTCTCTCACCCTTGCAAGGTGTTTGATTTGCTTCTCCACAGTAATGTAAGCATTGCCACTTTCTTCTGCAGCAAACTGGACGTTTCCGAGGTGCAGAACACTGGCAATGATGTTCAACAGCTCCTGAAGGGGGAGAGAGAGTGAGTCAGTAAATACTCCAGACGTGCTCCACAGTCTCTGTGATTTGCAGTGGCCTTTCTCTCACCTCCACCTCATCCTCTCTGAAGCCGATCACAGTCAGGGCCTTCCTCACCAGCTTCCAGTCATTGCGGTCATTGATAGAGCTCACCTTTGGGCAATTTCCCTGGCAAGACACCGTTCCATGTTACACAAACTGCTTCTACACACACGTACACAAACAAGTATACACACACACACACAAGTTTACACAGACACGTACACAAACAAGTTTACACAGACACGTACACAGAAAATAATTATCCAGAGAAATAATCACACACAACTAATCCTCTTTTTTTAAGTAAAGTTAAGATTACTCTGACACGCACACACATAAACTATGACACATGCACACAGGTACGCACTCATTATACACTTTAGCCTATAAAACAATAGACGGAAGTTTTAAAAATGCGCACGGAGACCTCAGTGGCGGTAATTTGACGGCTCCACTGCGTTGCCAACCGCAAGCCTCACTTTACAAGCCTGTCAGCAAGGATGGCCTCAGCATGACCTGGGATTTCAACTCATTAATGAAATGAATTAAGTGGTTTGAAGGGGTAGTAAGAGGAGCAGAATGTCAGCCCTGACCCAACCCCACCCACGTCCCACACCTTAACCAGGTACTGGTATTGCTGGGGGTTCCTATCCAGGCCCAGCCTCCTCAGCAGGTCCTCCTCCCCTCCCTCAATCAGCTGGTAGAAGATGTGGAAGTTCCTCTCGCCGTGGCTCTGGTGTACCACACGCGACTTCTCCAGCAGGTAGTTGAGGATGTGTCCGCCGACGGGGGCTCCCTGTAGGGGAAGAGAGAGGCGAGATCCCCGCTCACGTGTCCCATCCGGCCTGGTTCACATTCAGCTGCACAACATTTTCTTAACCGCTGATGAGAAACACCGACTACAGGCCGACTCATAGAAGGACGGTATTAACGCAGAATGACGGCAGTAATGCCGAGAAACACTGAGCGAGCGCAGGACCAAATCGCCCAACAGCCAAGCGAAGGGCGGATTACCTTGAAGTCAAACTGAATGTCCATATACTTCCCGAAGCGGCTGGAATTGTCGTTGCGTAGTGTCTTGGCATTTCCGAACGCCTGGAGGAGGAAGACCGGGGAGACATGAAGGAATGGCGCGCACTCGGTCCCACTGTGGGTGGGGCCAGTGCTCAGTGTGGCAGGCCACGCTGTTGCCCTGATGTACATTACATAGCCTCAGCACTATTCAAAGGTACCAACGTAGCTCAAGTGTTAGCTGGTTTTTTAATGCACTTTATCATTCGTGTGGCATGGAGAGTAAAGCAGTGGATATGATGCCAGAGGGTTTCCAGGCACACTCTGTGGGAAGAACGTCACCCTTGGGAATGGGTGAAACGCCAGCCATGGGCGTCGTCTAAAAACAAAGGGACAGGGTCCCGGTGCTTCTTCACCTCGAGGACGGGGTTTGACTGTAGTAACCGGTCCTTCACCGTCTGCACCTGGTCACTGGCGGGACAGGTGAAGGCGTAGTACTGCAGGATCTTCTTGGACGCCTCCGTCTTCCCCGCCCCGCTCTCCCCGGAGATCAGGATGCACTGGTCCCGCCGCTCCGTCCGCAAGGAGCGGTACGCGTTGTCAGCCACAGCATAGCTGTGGAGGGAAGGTTTTCAGCGTCGCAGCATGGGGAAAGGTTTAAGTGTTGCACCACGGGATCATTCCACCGCACGCAAGGGCATCTTGGTGCAATTATACGAAGGTTATGTAAGGAATGCATACTTCCTGTCCTTGTCTAGCTCCACAACGACTGAAACATAATTGTTTGAATGTACCCAGCCCTAATCAAATTGCACGACCCGGCTGAGGAGGGAGGATTTTAAAGTTGCACTGACAGAATAACTTTTCAGGATGGCAATGAGCAGCATGACCCAAGGAATTAATTTTGCACATTAAATTAAAGGGCCCTCTGTTGTCTCGGCTGTGTGAAGAATGCCTGGGAGCTGGATAACTGGGTAATTGAAACAATGGCTTCACTGCAAACCTAAATCAGCCACAGAGGAAACTGGCCCCCCCCCCCCCCCCCCCCCCC
>JAOVYW010050575.1:0-24259 GCA_025775045.1 Hiodon tergisus
CAGATTTAGATTTGGTTATTCTTGGTGTATATAGATTCCCAGCCTCTTGTGAGCGAAGTAATCTAGATGGGACATACAGGACTATAATATCGGTTAGATACGAGGGAGCTAGCATATAATAAAGGCATATCAGACATATCGCTGGCTATGGAATATTTAACCACATTTTAAGTAAATTATACCTTTGGCCGGCTAGTGAAGTTCTACTCACCTATTGATGAGATGAGATGATGATGTTTATTCATGACTTCATTAAAATAAAAGGGATTGCTAGAAAAAAAGAAAGAAAGAACTGTCATTCACGTAGCACATTAATTTCAGATCACAAAAAGAACACACTGCAAACCAGAAATCATTGGCATGGCTTCGAGTTAGACCGGGACATGTAGAATAGCCCACATGAGGGACTGGAAATCCACAAAGCAATATTGAAACCTTCAGAAGGAAGAGACCCTGTGCTGAACTTTTTGATGCACTTAACCCTTCAGTCCCAGGCGGAGGACTAAACATAGCCATAGCCAAATGAGAAGCACACACGCAGAAGCCTGCGAGCTGGATGTCGTGAGGAGATGCCGATGACAAGTTGCACCCTCAGGGAGCTGGCGCACAGTTATTGGAACATCAAATGAGATCAGCCCCCCGTTAGCGCTTAATTCGGGTCAGAAAGAAGCAGTAAAAGGGATAAGAAGCGATATTGTCTTGGTTTTCTGTTATATTTAAATTATTGAATAAAATAGTATGTTCTGTTATGTTATCCGATCATGCATTATGTTTAATGGATGGGTAGCAATTAACCTGATTTGAATCTCTGAGATTTAGTAGTGAAATTGATGATATGGAGTAAACTAGAAATGCTTTTTGCAAAGGATATAAAGTATTTAATGAATGGTATAAGTATTTCTTCGCTTTTACTGCTTTTACTCCACATTTACAACCCAAACTATAATCAACCCTTAAATACAACTAAATAAATATGAAAATATATCAATTCTAAGCACATTGAAAGATAACTATTACTTTTTAGTAGATCTTATTAATCTCATAAGATCATCAAAACAATCTAATTTTCTTCTTATTTGTCTCTCTAAAGGTCTGATAGTGACTAACTGTGACATTAACAGAATAAATTCAGAAGATTTTCCTACAGTAAACATAATTTTGTTTTCTGAGTAACTTAAAAAACACAAAATTATTCAAATAAGTTGCTGCTTACTTAAATATAGATTAATTAATATAATAATTTCTGTCCTATAGTTCCTCTGATTTCTGAGGATGTACAGCTTTAATGAAACATACTTGATATTATCAATGATATTCTGCAATGATTTCTTTGGCTTCCAATACTGAGTCAAATTACATCAGAAAAATTATTTAAGAGATGTATAAGTACCAAAAAAACTCCCTGTCCTCCATGAAACTGAACTTGGATTATTGTAATTGTTCCATAAAAGACATAATCTTCAGATCAGCAGACATTTTTGTAAACCTTGCCTTTCAGAGCCTGGTGAATAAAAAAATATAACACATAGAACACATAACATATATAAAAAAACATCCCTGATTTGTCCATATAAATAAACCACTTTGGCCCAGTTCTGCCTGCGGCAAAATGAACAAGTTTGGCAATTATATTGATGATGAATTTTATTTCTATTCCAAACTAGTATTTTTTGAAAAGAAAGTCCCATTTGGACTTGAGGCAGTTTTGAGCACCAATCAGCTCCTAATTAAAAAGCCAGAACAGGTTGCTTGTTGCATCCATAGGAGGACGAGACTACCTCAGTGCAAGTTCTGAGGAGTCTGTTCAGTCCCCTCGCTGACACTAATTGGCATCTGGGTTGGTCCTGCCAGAGTAATGTGGGCACACATTCCATTTAACAGTGGAACTGAAAAGGTCATTAGTCCTCAGACCGACTCGGTACTTACACAGTCCACCTATTTCAAATTAAACCAGGAGATGACATTAAAGTTCCGCAGCTCAGTACTGACAAATGAGTAGATCTGAAAAATGTGATTGTGCTCTAAACCCTGTGCTTCGCAGGATAATTGTATGCTTCCAATTCTTTCTGTTTGGCAGAAGTGGATGTAAGGGCCATGGACCCAGAGCCGGTTTCTCTCTTGATCCTGTGCTCTTAATAAAAAAAGGAGGGCATTGTGTTGTGCACAGTGAAGAAAAGGTGATTAGCAGCTACAATTAGACAGACTTAAAGTGATTCACTGTTCTCTGTGGCACACCATGGATGAATAAAAAAAACCACTGGACCATTAAAAAAAATGGAGGCAGAGGGAGACCGAGAGATGGAAGGAAGGAGCATTCAACGCTTGATTGGGCAGCTTAATTTGAGTAAGCTTTTTCAATCATGCTGATCTTTCCTCTACAAGGTGGCAGGCGAAGAAAGGCAGAAAGTTAATTAAAGCCAGGAAAAAGATAGGCGGCCAGGTGAGCGTGAGGAGCCAGGAGAATAAGGAAAGAAGAAGGAAGAGGGCACATGTGCGAGAGGGGGCGGGGGATTGGTAAATTTTAACCTGGGGTCGGCGGGAATGGGTGGATCTTGGCATCTGCAGGGAATGGCTGGGAGTTAATTATCCACCATTGATAGTCTATGAGTCACCGCCATTAAGCTCCCAGATCACGCTCCTGTCGCACCTTCAATCTGCTGTGACTAAACAGAAATCACAGCATTACAGTAATGAGAAGAGACTTGACACACAGCCCATGATGTGTTATATCACAGGTAGAATAAGATAGTTTTTTTTTTTATTCTGGACCTTAATTAGGATGAGGCGGCAGGCACTGGAGCTGCTGTTGGGATTACATGTCATTGCTAGACTAAGGAGAATTAGGTCAAAAAGGAGAAGTACTCCATGTTATGAAGTTTGGACAAAGAGTTTAGTGTCACGGTTATAGATAAGATTTGCCCCTCCACTACCCCCCATCCCATTAATGTCACATTGACACTTGGCTTTGCGACAATGGTTTGATGGTGTCTTCCACTAGGAATATAATTAATTTGTTGCAAATTCAACCATATCACAGTTTTGACAGTTGAGTGTGCTTTCAACGACAATGCTTACCAGAGGTTAAATGAACGGAAGACTAAATGCCTTTATATTTTACTTTAACAAACAAAATAGTCACACATCTCAGGATGGAACAGATACAGAAAATTATCAATTAATCAATCAATCAATAAATTTTTATAAAGCGATTTTCACATGTTTTCACATCCCATATTACAATAAAGAGCAATACAATTTTTCCCAGGCCTGACCCCCCAAAAGCATGCCAGTGGCAATTTATTTAAATCAATTTCCAGCATGACATGTAACTCGTAACATTAAACAGATTCAATAAAAATTGTGGAGATATATGTAACTAGTGCTTAAATCCAGCAGGATCTGTTACGGAACAGAGCTCGGAATAGGAATTTTATAATCATGCCCCCGTTTTGCTTTTACGAAAACCCATTTTCTATGACCTAAAAAAACCACAAAAAATAAAATAAAATAAATAAATAAACGGGGCTGTTTGAAGTGTACAACACCATGTCCGAGTGATGTTAGCTAATGATAAGGTTTTCGACTTATGCTTTTCTGCTAACGGCATCTTTAACAACTAGCAAGTTAGCAACTGATCTCAAGGGGAAAAAAGTATGAAAACAACATGATACAAATGTGGAAACTCCCCAAGTAGCTGATATTTATTGTCAGAAATAGATCATTTTCTTGTTTTTTTGTTTTTTTTAAGCAGGTAGGTTTGGGCTTGAGATAAAAAAACATATTTAAAAAAATCTGTATATAACAAAAACATTATAACTGACTTCTCCTTTTTGAAATAACCCAGTAATAAAAACTGGCAATCTTTTTTCAAACCGATCAATTTCAGCAAAGTCTAATGTATTCTATATCTTCTCATGAGTCAAAGTGGTTATGACATTTTTTAAAACAACATGGAATAATTTTGTGTTAATGTGTATACCCACCAGTGTGGTGACGGAAGTACCACATGATGACACGAACAGTCCCTTTGTTAAATGTAATCATTCAATAACAACACGTTCCCACATTTTAACTAAACGTTACAATATTACATAGGAATATATCTGCTTTAGCAAATGGTTATGGATTGCAGAGGGACCAGGGCTTAATCTTTGTTAGATATTTAACTTTGGGAGCTTCAGAATGCTTTTTTAGACCATCATCATCATAAAAAATAAAAAAATCTATTCAATTACGAATTACACATCTGTGTCAAAATAATTATACCATTTATGCTTTTTTGTAGACTTAGGCTCCGCACCGAATGTTACCGGCTAAATGTGCTGGCCTGGTTTACAAACATTGATTAGTGGATTGGCTTGCTTGAAATTTAAATTGGCCCTCTGTATGTATATAAAGTGGGAACAGAGCTAAGCTTAGGGTATGGCAGGTAGAATAAAAAACAGGCAACAATACGTATATTCATTCTGCTCTTCCTCACTTCCTCACAGGAATAGTGGTTTTATTACAGGTTTCCTAGCTGGGAGGAAACTTATCTGCTCTCGGCAACACTTTTCAGAGGAGCGCCAAAAAAATACAATACAAATTACAAATAAGTTCAAACATAGTTCAATCAAGGAGCCTCCACAACTCCACTGTCATGCCCGCGTTAAGCACAGACAGACATCTCCAAAACGTTTTATGTGATTGAAATACGGATCCATTTGAGAATATCCCCCATGGTTCATTCCCTCACCATAAAGTGACGGACATTAATGTCTGCACATCCTACATTAGATTTGTTCCTCTGCTTTACACTGTGCTATCATCCAATATGAGTTCTGTGATTTGATTTGTACACTGACCTCAGGCAAACATGGCCTAAATATGACATTCACTTAGATTTAGTAAATTGGATTTAAGTTATATCCTTTAAAAGGCATTTTATATTTTTTTATGATGACTAAAACCTGCCTTTGGTAACAGACAAAAGACAAGATCAGAAAGGAAATGAAAATATAGTTAATGGACTCAACGCAGATTAAAAAAACATGCCAGCGATTGGGCTGTGTGGGGCTTTTCATAGAAGATCTTTATGTCTGTGTCTATCCTTGTGCACTCACCTGACGTGTCACCTACATTTTGCTGATGCGTCGTAATTTACAGTGAGAAAAATGGTGTCAGTTTTCAATTACAATGCAGGACACCAAGACAACCTGAGATTAAATTTTAGTTAACTCTAGTTTTAATCTCTTTTGCTGCCCCATCACAAACTATTCAAATAAAAGAACCCTTGAATGTATATAGGACATAGTGAAGAGCAAATATTTGTTTTAAAACAAAGTGTTGCGTGGTCATGTTTGCGAATATTTACAACAGTGGCATCTACACTCAGTTTCACAATGAGAATGTGTTACAATAATTGAATACCAATGCACATCAATGGAGGACAATTTGGTTGTCAGTCATGTTATATTAAGACTGATTGGACAAATACAGATTCATGGCACACATGTTGATTGTTCCTGTAAGCTCAGCTTCGTATTTAAGATGAGTAAGAATGGGAAGCCTAGTAGCTGAACAAATGGACTGCTTACCTCTGCTGTTCTAGTCTGCTGAGGATTACACCAAATTATCAAAAGAGAGCTTTGACTATCTCCTCAATTTTTCCAGACTGGTTAAAATATATGACAGGTCAAGCGAGCAAGTTAAAGCAAATTGAATTATATTTCAAGCACTTTTACCAACCCCACTTCTTCTTTTAAGTGCAGCTTCAAGGATAGTCACTGAATGATACCATGAACCTTTTTAATGCGTACAAATAATATTTGTATGTAGGTGAGATTAATGAAAGACAGGTCAGTACCTTAACACTCATTAAGGCACACATACATTTGTCAAAACTTTACCACTTTGTCTGCTGGAATTGACCAGGATTAACCATTTTTAAGCACTTTAAGTTACCTCCAGTTTTGGATGTGTGGTTTATAAGATCTTAAAAAGGACATGTGTATAGTATGTCAAAATAGTTTACAAGGATTCCTGAGAATGTATGTGGGGTTTGCCTGGGGGCAAACACCACCGAAGCTGAAAGTCCAGGCAGCCCACTTTTTATGATTTAGAGATGAATTAAAAAGGCCTTTCTCTAAGGCCTGTCATTCCATCAATACTTTGCCCTCCCCTTCCCTTTTCTCTCACACACAGGTGTGAACGGTGAACGGAGCTACAACCGGCAATATGAGACGTGCCTGCCATCTACTGGCCTTCCTACTGGCCACACTTTCACCAAAAACACTAACTAGAACTACTAATGTGGATGTGGGTGTTGTGCATGCGTTTCATGTAATGTGCGAGTGGTCCCAGTAGAAAGGGATCTGTGCTTGGAGAGGTTTAGCCCATCTGTTGCTAATGGTTTTTATGAAAAATGTAACACACACAGTGTCTGCACCTCCCTGTGTTTCAGGCTTTTAGGTAGGGCTTAAAAATGTCCTTACTTGTATGTCTTCAACCAAACCAAAATTATTTTTAGTCTTAACACAAAGTACAGCAAAGTAACAAAAATGAAAGCGATATTCATTCTCTTGGTCTGTAAAAAAGATAGCAGCTTTCTCAGCTAGGCCTGTCTAAGTCTTTTTTTTTGACAGTCATGTAATAACTTGCCTCTGAGTTCCAAGAACCCTACTTAGCTGCTTTAGGCTGATGGAAGGCTATTTTAAAATAATGGAGTGTCTCTTCTAGTAATTCTACATTTCTGGCTGACAAAGGGAGTTACGTATCCAAACCAGGATCTGAACTGTTGTCTTCCATACGTGACACAGTAGTAGTTTAATTTACAGAGAGGACTGTTCTAAAATGCTTGGCTTCTCCACAAGTGGCAGTCAATTTGAGAGCAGCTGGAGATCATGATTCCCTAGATTTATTCATTGCAATTTTACTTTGAGTTTGTCTAGGTAAACTACTGAGAAATGTATAATTTGAAATGCCTGTTGTTGTAGGAAACAGCACATATTTGGTGTTTTTAAGATCTGTGATAATTTATCTGTGCCTGAATAAATCGAAATTGTTACATTTACACAGGCTAGGCTTTTAGACACGTGATCATTCAACTCATGCAGGATTTCAAATTAGAAAAAAAAAAGTGTTAGAGACAAAAGAGAATATTTTACCATAGTGGAGACAAAACAGTTGTTTGAAAAACAATCAACCATCTGTACTGCGGCTGATAAAAGAACACGGCAACATAACTACACAAGTGTGTTAAATCAATTTTTTGACATGCTATTTATTTTTACTTATGGCAGGCATTTTAACAACAGTATTAAAGGTCAGCATAGTTAAATGTAAAATTAGTAAAATTATCTCTGCACCGGAAACAGATAGAAAGTCATGGAAAGATTATGTATTATGTATTCATGGTTGTTACTGTGTTGGGGTGAAGGGTGAAGATCTAGAAATGTACATCTTTTAATTTACTTTTGTTGTGCCCCGTTATTTAACAGTATACTTATTATGCAGGTCATAAAATCTGTTTCGCAAATTAATTAATTATAAAGATTCTCATTAACTATATAGTCAAGATTATTTTCTGAAAACTATTGGTTCCAAAAATCAATGCTCAAATATCATCTTTTTATTATATTGTAGCGGGGATGGCTAGGTGCGCTTTCCCCCTACCAATGGGATTTAGCCATCCCCGCGGGGGCTGCCGGGAAGCCTCACTTCACGGACTTTAAGAGTGTAAATAGTCTGTTTTTATGTGCCGGTTCGGTTTGGCAGAGATGTCGTGTTGTTTGTCTTTGTCGAGCCTGTCGTTTGTTTAAGGTTCCGTACCCTCACCGCAGTTATGTTTGTCATGGCGAGTGAGGGCTATCGTGGTGTCTCAATGTATTTGTCAGTTCTTTGCACTGCTAGTTCTGCCTTTGTCAAGGCGGTCGTAAGCGCATGTGCAACATAAAGAGCAAATTCCTGTTAAACGGTGTCAATCTCGTGCTTGAATCCGCGCATAGAAGTAGCACTCCGAACAACGCTACAATATATTTAATTATAACTTTCATTCAAACGCTTACATGGTTTGTTATATTTTATTCACCAGGGGGCGCTGTGTCTAAACAATAGAAACTCTTTTGATTTGATCCTACATGAAAATAGAGAATAATAATTAATCTCCGCCACAAGCAAAACTCAATTCCATGCAGAAAATATATGCTATTTTTCTACATTACCCCGCAGTCTCCTCCACTCACTGCTAGCATGTGGGTATTTGCATGCCTTGCTAAAAATAACTATGATCAATTATAAAATAGGAGCTGAACTTCGCAGTTGCAGGTTTAAAGTTGCACCTGAAATAAAGAGACATTTGTATAAAATCTTCTACTAAAAAATACTAGCAAGGTGTTGACACGGGGCACTTGCAAAGTGACACAAATTATATGTTTTATGAGGTTTGCTTAATCATGGTTCATTAATATTCAGCTTTTAGAGATTTTTTTGTATTTATTATGAATTTAACATCGCAGTTATATATATATAACTGCGATGTTAAATTCATAATAAATAATTCAGGAATGTGGAAAACACTTCTGGCCAGATCTCTGAAGTGGATGCCACAGAACCACCCACTAACGCCAGCTTGTCATCATTATGACCACTGAATAAAAACTTTAGATGACAATGGGGCACTTTGAAGTGAAGTCCTTGGTTGCCTTTCATCCATACCTGTTCATCCATACAACGTATTTAGTAGCAGCAGCTTTGTGGTGAGCCCCTGCCATTTACCCATCGTGTGGACAGTTAGACATACAGGTTTTCCCAGCTGCTATGGTGACTGCAGTCAGTCCAGCATACTTGATGAGCACTGGCGAGAGTGCATTCCATCAAGCAAAAACTGAATAAAACATTTAATCTATGAAAATGTTGCTATTATTTCTTCTTTCTTTCTCTATTTGCTTGACTGCATGTCTGAGGGGCTGATAAATTAACATGGATGGCAAATAAATATGGACGCTTGCTGTTGGGATAATCACACTGACACGCAAGTAAAAGTTTGAATTAGGATATGGTTGCTGGCCATATATGGTTGCTGGCCGAATATGGTTTTTATCTCCCTCTATCTTTTGATGGTATGGATGTAAAACTAAGGCAAATACTAACTGTGTTAGTGTACCGTTGCAATCCTAGATTAACTAAAATTCAATGTCGAAAAAATTACTTTAAGTTATGGGGGTTAGCAATACAATTAGAAAAAAATAATGTGCTGCACCCTGTTCACGAAAATTGATTGCTCCTATAGTACAGTCCCGCAAGATAGGCACAGAGGCATTCAGATACTGTTCCATTGAACGTTAAAATGGACAAAACAATTAACAAAAGCTTGGAGTGTTGTATGATCATTGCTGCCAGGTGCGCCATTACCGGCCACCCTCTCTGCCTTTTTATGCAGGACAGTGCTTAGGGTTTACAGAGAATGGTGCGACAAATAAGGCATCCAGTCAGCGTCAGTCCTGTGGCCGAAAACAGCGTGTTGAGGAGAGTGGTCAAAGGAGAATGGCAGGAATCGTTAAAAAAAAGCTAACAGGCGGGTCACAAACGAAGCAAATAATGGAGCAGTAGTGTGCAGAACAGCATGTCTGAATGCACCTTGACACATATTAACAGCCGACCGACATCAGGTTCCACTCCTATCATCAAAGAAGCAGCTCCAGTGGGCAAGCAACCACATACACTGAAAAAAACAGTGTCTGTTCCAAAAAATCACAGCTCTTACTGCATCATGGAGTCTGGACCATGGACCCATCCTGCATGGTGTCAACGGTACAGGCTGGTGGGAGTGGTATAATGGTGTGGGGAATGTTTTCCTGACCAGGTTCATCCTTTCATGGATACAGTTTACCTTTTGTCAGATGGATACTTCTAGAAGGATAAACTGGCCACTGGGTGTATATTTAAAATATGACTTACTTAAACAAACGTTTATACATTGCATAGGAGCACTGCCAAATATTTTATCTAGTATTTCCGTGATTTTGAATTTTGGGGACTTCCTTCTGTTCCAGAGCACTTCTGTGGTACGGCCAGGCTTCTGTGGTACGGCCATCCCTCCGATTGCTCTGACCTGCCAGGGCAGCAGGCTACAGAGGTGACCTGCCCACGACGACCTATGACACCAACACACATGTCAGGCTTTCCCCCTCTTCCACTACCAAAGGATTTCAGTGCGGAGCCATGCTTGCAGCACAGCAGAGAGCCATATCCTAGACTGCCCCTCTCTCACAGCCTGGAGAGGCTGCTGGCTGGAGTACCCCCCCCCCACCCTTTTCATTCACCCCTTCATCACAGCTGGCTAGCAACCCTCAGTATCCATCATTGCTCCTTTCCTAAGCTTCACAGACACAGCTGATAATCTGCTGTTACAAAAAGAAATCGCTCTTGCTCTCAAAAGCCTTGTCCTTGTGGTCCTGCAGTGACCCGCTCCCCTCTCAGAGTGATTTGCTAATCGTGGGCACCTGGCCCTCGCAGCATTCCTCATTCCGTTATATTCATAATGGGCACGGGTTGCAGGTCTCTCAGCTTCTGCTGCTGGGCCAGCACATTAAAAACTGCTTCTCTGCATCTGTCTCACACTGTTCAAGCAGTGCACCTGTTAGGTAATGGGTAGTTAGAGCCTGCTGACCAACTTTAGCAGCCCCCCCCGTCCACCATGTCCAGCTAATGCCCTCCCCTGTTCACGCTGGCGCATGGTCCCATGTTTTCGTGTGCAATCTGAAGGTTTTCCACCTCCACGGTAATTAGGAACATCGGTCGCTGCGGTGGTCACAGAGCCTTTCGTAATCTGATGACGGGAGGCTTGGCAGAGCTTGAGCCCTACCGCTTGTACCTGTCATCCCTTTCTGTCCCTACGATTAAAGGCCCCAGCACTCGCATAGTCGCCTGAAGCCTCGACTTCCCAAACAAAGTGTCTGCCTGGCACCCGCTGTAATCTGCTCCAGTTTTCTCCTGCACTGTAGCCCCCAGGGTGATGCTCTGCTTGGTCTCTCCTGACCCTCTCCCTAACAGCCTTACCCAGCATCGTGGAGCCCCAGGGCCATCCTTCTGTGACGGTTATTATGTCAGGCTATTGTTGTAATCATTTCACAAAATCCCTAGAAAAGCGACAAGCAACTGGGAAGAGATAAGGCTGTAATGGTGAAGCAGTTTTCCCCTTTTATTATGAATGTTCTTTAAAGAGAAAGCAGAACAGCATGTGTATATAAAAGAAGTGCCATAAGTCATTTACAGCTCTTTATAATCCATAAAATCTGTGTTCGAATTGACCTGTTATTTCTGGAAAAGCATGGATTAATGCTGCTATAAAAGAAAGTAGGATAGGAACCTTTTTAAGCCTGACTGAACTACAATACAACAATCCCTGTGTCCACCAACTATAGATGCGATTTGGGCAGCTACAGGACCGTCCTAATCGCAGCACTTGTGCAAACAAAACACAATATTTCAAGCGAATATGAAGTTGAAAGTTTCAATTACACTGTAACCAAACACTAAGTATGCGCAACATATGTATTTAAAGTGAGGGCCAGATACGCTCTCCCTTCCCAACCACTCAAGGCCCAGGAGGGAATAAATGTAATTTTTTTTTCTGCGAAACACAATTAATGAAAACTCTGAATTCCCTCACTAGTTCATAACATTAGTTTAATGGGAAATCCAATTTGCTGTGCATTGGGGGATATCATATTCATGGGGCACCCAGGTCTCACCCAAGATAGAAATGGCAAACAGTCACTTAATCTCTCTGAAGGTCCCATTAAAATAACATGTTTAATGTTGGATGTCTGATGTACACTCCAGCCAAACTGGATTTATGAGATACCTGGCTAGCTTAATCAACAAGAGAAAAGTAAAACGAATTCTCACTTTTTCATATCCCATAGATTTCAAGATTTGAATGTAGAATCTCTGACTCTCTGTTCTGACCACAACATACTGTTTTGACAGTATTTCAGTCTAATGCTGCCCGAGGAGTTTTAATATTCCTTGGCATGCTAGAAGCCGCCAGAGGAGCTGACCCTTCGTTCATATCAAAAGGAGGTAAAATTTATAAATACAGTTGTATAAATATTTAGGACAACTCCTCACCATGGTGGCAGCTGGAAAGATGGTTTTCAGACATCTTCCCTCTGCAACAGGACAAGACCTGAGGATAGACACGGAGACATAGTTACATATGTGTGCAAATTGCTTAGCAGTCAGTGTTTTCAGTGTTTCTTTCACTGAATAAATTAATGAAACTGTATTATCAAGTTTAATGTATTTTTCTGCTGATATTAATACATTGTTTGTTTATTTATCATTTGATTATCATTAAGCCTCTCCTTCTACCTGCTTGCGAGATCTCAGCCAAAATGTCATTGTGCTTTTTGCTAGTCCTGACTGCTTGGAAACACTCTTCCGTGTGAAAGCACCCTCTCTGTCACAGATCTGCCCCTCGTGCTGGAGAATGATGTTTAGTGACAGGCAACACCAAGAGACAATAATTCACTCAGCACTGATGAAGTATAATCCAATCACCTCACTCCTCACCCCCCCTCCTCCAGAAGGCTTTCAGTGAAAACCTGTAAATATAGTTGGCATAGCAAGTGCCAGTCCTGGAACTAAAAATAGTCGCTGTCGACTATCGAGAAAGAATACCTGCTTTTGAATCCGCAGGGATTCAAAATAAGGTAAAGCCAGATGAGAGCTTCTCCGTGGGCTCTGGGACATCGGAGTGCAGCAGTAGGTGAGGCAGGGAGAGCCGTGTGGAATAGCGAGGCTTCAGGCAAGCTGAGGGGAAAACTGCCTGAAACTGCTTCTGCCGCCGAAGGCAGCTTTGTCAACGTACATTTCCCCAAGGGGATATACACCAAACATATACTAATGGCCGTCCACAGAGCCAGCATCAATGAGAGATTAATAAGTGAAAATGGGAACATTTATAAGAAAAAATTCATTTTCAAGTTATCTGTGCTACTTTAATCGATTGGCCCTGCTCCGAAAGCATGTTGAAGCCACAGAAACAACTCGCAAACCCACACATTATGAACTCTAAATCATCTGCGATTCACAGATAGAGAGTTCACCGAAAAGAGAGTGCATGGAATGAAAATGGTTGTTAATGAACAAGAATCCTCCAGGGCCCGGGTGAGTTGATATAGGAGAGAATGACAGGCTGTTAATAAACTCAGTGTAAGTGCAGTGTGTAATATTGCAGGCATTGGCATAAGTTGCCCAGCCTTGGGATGGCCTCATCTTTTCACCACCCTATGTAATACTGGTGTATACTCAGATCAGCGCTCCCGAACAAAGAATAGACTCCCATTCCTGATTGCACATGTATCCACTAAGCACCCGCCTACCCTTCCCTTGTGACGTTGCAAAAACTGTATAATTATCAGCAGTCCAAGCATGAAACCACCAAAGCCCAGACCAGCATCTGGGTGCTGTAATATGAATAGAATTTATAAATTAATAAATTAATCTAAATAAAATCGGTAATGAAGGTGATGTTATTTAAAGTTGAACAAAAAAGGCTGCTGTTCATTGGAAAGTTTGAGCAAGAAATGCATGTAAATTATGTGATTTAGTTTATTTTTAAACTAAATTGTTCTAGCTTCTGGTGCATAGAAATGAATACAACATGGGTGTAATTTAATTTTGCCTTTACCAATGCAAAAGGCTAATATCAATAACATCAGTGGTGTAGAATGGGGTGAGTTTGAGGTAGGTAGTGATGTGAATGCCCACCCCACAAAAAAATCTGTGCTGCATTTTATGTCAGAGATTATGTACAGACTATGCCATGAGATAAGTGGATCCTGACGAGGCCATGCCCAACTGTGATGGGGATCACATGTGTTTTGGATGATTATGTTCAGGCTTTATCTTACATCCTCGTGAATCATATGTATGTAATATGACATCCAATGGCTTCTGAAGACCATGACTCCCACCAATGGATTTTAGCTGAACTCATAATGGCAGTTGGGCTGCACGCCATGCATTTATTCTCTAACATTTCACATGAATGATAATTTGATTCAACATTGAGATTCATTCTTCCTGACGGAGCCATTGCATATGTCAGTGAGACATACATTCGCCAATCACCCAGAACTTCCACTTCTGTTCCAGTTTTTTCTTTATTTTTTTGTGTCATTAGAGGCATTTTTACCCTGTTTTTCTCCTCTTCCAGTGATGTAAACGGCTTTGTTTCCTAACATTCCAAAAATATTTCAATATGCAAGTTCTCTCTTCTTTCCTGAGTAAGTAAGAAAGAAACATTTCACAATTCGGACTTCATCTACATATTTTTATCTCACATTTAACTGAACATAAATCTGTGGGAAGTATATTAGCATGCTAATGCTTCCTTCCAGCCTACATAATAATTAGCCATTGTAAACTAAACTGGACACCAAACTGTCACCTTTGTCATTGTCTGAAGCAACACTTGCAGGTGCCACTTTCATTGTGGGGAGGGCTGAATTGTCAATTGTAGTATTGGGACCCATCTAGCTTCACCTCCCATGATTTATGTGACATGAAGACAGCTGATTTTCAAAAGTTTCTAAAAAATATACAGGTTGAATGGACCTTAATGTTATAATGGTTCTGCCAGGTAGGATTGGTTACATGTTAGTGTTATGGTCTAGTGCTGTGTTCCATTTTCATGTGGGCTTGGTGGTAACAACAGTAATTAGAATTAGATAAACATGTTTCAGGAAGAGGCTAAAACAGTGTATTCCACATGCAGTGGAGAAAGATTGCGTGCAAATGGCATTGCTTAGCAACGGCCAAATACTCCGAAGAGGCTCACCTGAGAGGAATTGTCTTGTCGAAGTGTGGAGGAGGAGTTACCTCTTTTTCTGTGGTGGAGTAAGGAAGGGAAGGCAGTTGTTGTGCGAGAGACAACAAGGTGAGAGCTGGTTGTATCATTGGCCTGAAATTGGAGTAATGATGTAAATAGAGGGAATTAATGTATTTAATTCATATTTACATATATATTAATATATGTGTGTGCAGCAATGACGACGATGACAACGACACCAACCTACCAGGGGATGACAGCACAGAGATATAATGCATGAGTCCACCAAGAGAGGGAGAGGAAGACGGCATTGAGGAAAAATTATTATCAGAAAGGCAGGACAAGTGCGAGTCTAGTTATATCAGTGTGTGCTAACCTACAGCCTTCTAATGGTTAAGAATAGAAGGGGTCCAGTCACTGCCCCACAAAACACCTCTGATAATCATGTGTGGTGTGAGTAAGTTAACAGATTGTGTGTTTGTACTTAGCTTAGCCAAGCTGAGCTAGGGAAGGTGGAAAGCTTGCAGTGCAATGGGTTTATGAGGGAGAGTGCTATGCTTAGGGGAAATAGTTCACTCCTGTTAGCACTGACATCTGTTAAATATAAGCCTACACATCACCCTGAAAAGTTCTTATTGAAATCTCCCACTTTGCGTAACATCATTTGGTCGGAAATTCGGTCTATGCCAGTGCGCATTACGGTGACAGTGTAAGGAATGCTGCATGTTGTACGATGCAAAATCAGTCATGATCGTGAGGGGCTGCATTTCAGCATCGACTGTATGTGTCCCATCACATTCTCAGTAACTCCTCGCTTTTAGTGGAAATTCTCAATCAATCGTTGCATTGTTTCAAAATTCATTAATCAAATGTGCCTGGGGGCATTAGTAATTTTTAGCAAGCAAAACAACTGCATGACTGATTTTTTTAACAGAAAAAATTACTTTAACTTGATCGGGAATATGATCAAAATGCATGAAGGCACCATTACCTTCTGAATGCTACAGTAGGGTTCAATATTGAGCAGATACATTTGTCTTGTTCTTTACAAAACAACCTTAAGAAATGCCCTCATCTCTGTATTACTCTAAAGGTTCCACAGAGAGCAATATTCAAATCACTGTAATAGTTCAGATCTGATGATGTGGAAATGTTTACAATGTTTAATGAATAATTGAAACTCCTCCTTACAGATACTACAGATAAGTCAAGGTCTCTGAGTAAATTTGGATCCGAAAACATCAGCCCTGCAAAGTCACTCTTTCCACAATTATCGTTCTTTCCACAATCACACTTAATATTATAGTTTAAAGTATACCTATACCAAACAGACCTAACCAAATATAATTTGTGGTTATGAGGGAATGTGAATGCAAAAAAGGACGTTATAATAAACTGGTTAAGCTGGTTAAGCAACCAAACAATATGTTTCTGTTGATGTAAAACTTAATCCCTGAGAATTACTATCATACATTTGACTTTTTTAAAGTAATTAAAGTCAATTCAGTATTACAGACATTATTTGGAGCTCATGCCATGCAGCAACTCAAATCTGACTATGGCTGAAATTTTGACTAGCATCAAACAGACCAAAAGCCTTCATAGAACAAAAATTGTGTATTTTTGGATTGAAACACATGGTTTCAGTGAGGATAATTGTCCTTGAATATTTTATATATATATATATTTTGTAGACACTCTGGCATATGGGAAAACAACCTCACACAAAATTTATAATCTATTTTAACAGGCTCAAGCTTCACTGTGACTAAGTAGAAGTTCTACATGCTTTCCTGATGTAATTTCATTTTCCATTATCCTTTTTCTACATGTTATAATTCTAAAATGAGGGAAATGAAAGGAAACTGATTGAAAATGAGACATTATAAAGAATTGACTTGCTTGGTGTACATTAAATATAATTTTGTATCGACTAGAAAATTAAAATGTAATTTTCACTGATTGATAACTGAGAACAGTGAGTGAAAGGGTGCTGATGAAGTCAAGAGAATAAATGTTTCAGAGCAATTAATGCTTGATTTGGTGCAGGGACCTCAAACATCTGGATTGGGTTTATCAATACAGTATCAGAGCACAATACTGTATTACCATAATTTGAGAGGCATGCACTGCAGTTGCCAATCGATTTATGGTATTACCAAGTAACATGTAAATTAGGTTAACCAAAACAACCGTCTGAAATATCTGCACTAAACTTGCAAAAAAAATATGGCCACCATGATCCACTGATTTTTTTCAGATTAATTAAGATGAATTAAGTATTTAAACAACATCTACTCCTAAACAACTTGACCCAACTTACATTTCTTTATTCTTAGAAAAGGCCTTTGAGGTTGTTTTTTTTGCAACCACTTTTCAAATCAGGATAAAAAAATCCAGACGGATTGTCAATAACTTGATTTATAGATTTATAGGGGTCTATGACAGCGGAGTGAGCCCTGACCTCAACCCTATCGAACACCTTCGGGATGAACTAAAACAGAGACTGCAAGCCAGGCCCTCCCGTCCAACATCAGTGTCTGACCTCACAAATGCTCTTCTGGAAGAATGGGCAAAATTCCAACAGTTACACTCCAAAAAAAATCTTGTAGAAAGCCTTCCCAGAAGGGTGGAAATTCTCAAAATTTAGAATATCGTGGAAAGGTAAATATTTTTCCCCCCTAATTTACTTCAAAAAGTGCAACTTTCATATATTCTAGATTCATTACACAAGTGAAAAAAGTGACATATTTCAAGCCTTTTTTTGTTTTAATCTTGATGATTACAACTTAAAGCTCATGGAAATCAAAAATCCAGTATATCAAAATATTTGAATAATATTATTTAATGAAGCTGCCAGTTATGGACCTGTGAGGGGTCTGTTTCTTGAACTAGACACCACAACCATATCATTACAAATAATAAAGTGAATTTACATTTGCATCAAAAGGTTAAAATTACTAATACATTTTATTTTCTAAGTGAATGAAAGTACTTTAATTTGATAAAATTCCATCTCCACTTAAGGACAGAATTACGCAGTACTTGGATACTAAGAAGCATGTTGTTGCATGCCAATGAGCAATATGCTAAATAATTCATTCTAAATGTATTGAAATGAAAACAAGACAATGCACTTTATTCACATACATCTTTAAATGGGGGGCAATGACTAATTACCCCTCTAGGTACACTACTTTATTCAACCTGAATGTATAAAATAATTTATTTAGAGCACACATTATAACAAGTGTATAAATAAAAAATATCACCAATTAAAATTTGACTTCATGTTTAAAATGTCAACACAAATGTTTGACTAATACTTGATACAGTTGACAAGAGTTGAATGTATGTATATAGGTATATATTTAATATTTTACTAGGCAGAGGTACAAATAGGGAGATGAAAAAGTCGAAATCCAGGATACATTCCAAGCAGGTAGTTGATACAAAACAGGCTAAATAAACCAGTGGCCTTTTATGCGGCTGATGATAAAACCATTGCCTCCAGCTATACCCAACTGAGGATTATAGGCAATCAGCTGTCAGGCAATACATGTCAAATTTGGGCATATATATTTAAAGTATTAAAAATTGGATGTACTCAATATTCAGAGTTGGATGTAAATTGGACATACTATATATTTAAAGTTAGATGCATATATTACAAATTTATGCTATCATTCATATACTTACCATAATAGGACGCTACAGCATTTTTCTTGATACTTAATCATCATGTTACAAAGAACTTTGTCATATGCCTCTATTGGCTATACACTTTTACTTGCTCCTGTGGTGGAATTCAATACAAACCTCCGTGAATTCAGACTGCCAACTTCCTTTAAGGCCGAACCTCTACTGTAACTATCTCCTGGCTGTTGCTGGCACTGTTGCTGGCATGTAGTTGCATGCCCATTAACAACATTCATGATTAATATTCTATAATATGGATAAAAGGTTTTAATGACCGTTGGAAAGAATTTTTTTGAAACTACGGTGCAGCTTTTTGAAATATATGACACGAAAATCTGTTACAGTTTGCAAAACAGAAAATGCGTTATGTACTTATTTATTTAAAACTGCAAAAATCTTCACCATAAGCTTTCAGAATAAGCAAATTTCTACATTCATCCATTTATACAGCCGGATATTTTACTGAAGCAATTCACGTTAAGTACCTTGCTCAAGGGTACTACCGCTGGGGTAGGACTTGAACCAGCAACCTTTCAGTAGCGTGCCACCTTGAACCAGCAACCTTTTCAGAAGCGTTCCACTTAACCACTACACCACCAACTGCATACAGTTGTAATTATTTCACCATAAAGATAAAAGTCATACTAAATCCAGCATCCTGGATTTATGCAGGGCTTGTAACCATCGTCCAACTGTACGGTATAGTTGAAGCTCATGTCGTCCCAGATGATGACAAGTTGTACCTTCACCACATCCTCTTCCCCCCAGGAGCCTGTTGGCAAGTCCATCCAGGAATGGCATCAGCCCCAATAACTGCAGAAAAATTGTTGTTGCCACCTCTATGTCCTGGGACCTCCACTGTTGCCAATTACTTTATGTTTCTCCAGCATTTCCTCTTCTTTGGCAACTTGAATCCGGCCTCATCCACTATTACATATTGTTGGGGATTCGCATTTGAATCCAGCTTCATGATCCTCTGAAGAATGGTAAACAGTGCAGTATTCCACTAGTTCAATACATTATGAAGGTTTACTGTAAAGGATGGATGATAGTTTACATTACAATACATATAGTACATTATAATCTCACCACAATGAGGAATACATGCCTTTAAAGAAATTACGTAGCACCTGTATTTATATACAGAGTATTCTGGTACCGGAGCTCAATTACTCATTGTTCCTCGCATATGGCACCATGTACACATGTTACTCTACTGTGGCAATACTGACATTGGGCCATTGTGAATATCAGCAAATAATTCCCCCCTTTTATTTTACAGCCACGACACAACTCTAACATCCCTGATAACGCAGTGTATTGGTCTTTGACCAGGCATTGGATGAGCGAGTGGGTTTGGAATCTGCAGTGCGAACCCCTGTATAGATCATAAGTGATAGTAAGGTGCCTGTCAGTTTAGAACTGTTCTTTGTGGGTTATGATGTGAGCAAACTTACATTTCTAATTAATAGTTTACTTTGGAGTTACTTTTTTATTTACTAATACAGACGGATAGTGTAAATAAAATCCGTTATATGAGTTATTGTTATGGGTTACATGGGTTTTATGTTTACAGAGAAGCTTAAAGATTACCCTGTCAATACAAACCAGTTTAAACAACCCATACTGCATAGTAGATTACCACAATAATAGTCAGCATTTAAGAATGAACCAAACTGTATCTAGTATTTATTCCCTATTCCTACTCAACCATGAAAACCAAATAACTTTTCTTTCAGAAACATAAAACTCCCACACACACCTCTCTATCACTCCTTATTGGCAGCTTGTCTCATTACCTTGCATAGCTACACCCCCACCTCCCTAAGCCAGCTCCCACGAACACACACACACACACAAGCGAGTATGTAAGTTCAAATTCATACAGTCATTGTGCTGTTGCATTCTCTTTGATGATACAAACAGTTAGGCAGTTAAGTTGATACATTTTTCTGAGTAGTTAGGTTTGTTGCAAATGTTTCTGTAAAGCAGCATTGGCTTTTGGCGTTCAATTTAACACAAATTTCTGGGGGACCTGTGTGGTGGCACTCGCATTTCTCTTAAATGATACATACAGTTAAGTTGATGATGTAAAAATGTTTGCGTAGCTTAGTTTGTCAAAAAGTTTGCTTTTGGAGTTTAATTTAACTGACCGTGTCTGTTTGTTTACACAAATGCTACAACACAAATGATTACACACAGACTAATATGAGCACACACACAAGCACATAAACACATATGAACCCCACACGAACAGGCACACACGCAAGCCCAGACACAAATCAGTGTTAATGCCAAACCTAGAGTATCCTTTTCTGCAGAAAAAGTACCCCTTCTGTATTTAGCAAGACAAGTGTTGGTGTAACAAAATGCAGATTTTGCACTTAATTGTGAATTACTGAAGAGACCAGCTTTCTTCCATAACCTTAATTTATAGTCCTCTTTTTGGACATGCAATCATACATCATCACAAAGTCAACTCTCAAATGTGCAATACTTGCACATCTATTATTATTTAGCCAAATATATTAACACAATGACTACACTGGATACATTTGCAGCATCATCTGATACAGAGAGAGATCCAGATGACAACCATGAAGATGGCAGAATCTTATACCATAACATGTATATAATAAAAATAAAAGTTACCTGGGCACCCTCTAGTGCTCACATACGATATACTGTGTAAGCCATTTTGGTGGAGCTAAAAAGTGTTCAAACGCACAAAGAGAACACGAGGAGAACTTGTGAACTCCCCACAGACAGTGACCTGAACAAGGATTAAAAACCTTATGCTAACCGCAGACAAACTATCTGATAATAATGATAAAAAGTCATAGCTGTTTAAAGGTTATGTTTAAGTTTAAACAGCATGTATAAACTGAAAGCTCATTTAAATTATGCTGACCATTATGCTGATAAACTGTATGCTGATACAGGGTAACTCTGGAGTTTTAAATACCCTTAACTATACATGATTTTTTTTACTATTTGGAATCAATTACATATTTTGTCTTGGCCACTGGCACCAACCCTAAGAACCACAGGGCAATCATAAAAGCAACAGTAGATTTCTCCAATCCTTCACATTTATCATACTGTAGGCCACAAAGCATTAAACAGGAGGTTCAGGAACTGGAGGATAGGTAAGTCGCTCTGACAGCACTGATAGGGTTAATTCTGGTTATAATGTTTAGTAATTTATAATAATAATTTATAATAATAAGTGCATATCATATGTCCGTATAGATGTTCATCCGTGAATCCTTATTAAGAGCTGTTACTGATTATTGATTGATGTTGCCTGGGTGCTGGGGGGCTTGGGATAGATTGGGGCAGCCTGGGAAGAAACGAAAAGGTAGGGAAAAGTAAAGGAGAGAATATATCGGTGTTGTAGGAGGTGTTAATTCTGTACATTCCTTATGTTACCTTTGTGCATTCCGTGTGCTAACTTTGTATATTCCGCATGCTAACTTTGTGCGTTCCATACGCTACTTTGTGCGTTCCATACGCTACTTTGTGCGTTCCATATGTAAAGGCATAGTAACCCCTATAGGGCCAGGAAGTCGACAGATGTTGCTGTTTGCCAGTAGCCAAAGAGAAAATGAATTTAATAGCACTTTTACCAGTTGAGTCACTCAGGAGCTCCATATGTAGATATTTTAAGTGAAGAAATAATCTGAATGAAAGTTAGCTCACAGGTTGTTAAAGCATGAAAAAATTAATTGTTTAAAGTTACATGGTTGAGCCCTTTGGGGCATCCAAAATATATTAATCGGAATTGTCTTTATCTAGGTTTTAATTACTGTTCGGTGGTTGGTACTACAACATTAAGAATTAGCCTAGGGCACATGCTGTAGCACAAACTTATATGTGGATTTTACCTTAGCAAAAGGATGGTGAATTTATTTATTAAACTTATCAATACATATATCATTTTTATAACTCAACCCAACAGATTAAGTACGTTTTTCTGTAGAATTTAACCTAAACTACTTTCCACAAGACGAGTTTCTTCCTGAGAGTCATTCAACAAATGTCAATCACTCTCACCATTAATTCATAGTGAAGTGCTTATCAAAGTTTAATAAGCCCCTGATTCTTTATATTTGTAGAATATTAAAATCTGACATGGGTGAAATGTGGTGGCACAATGAGAAGTGACAATCAATACTCACATCCTCAAAATGAGAGCCTATGACCATGTTACCTTATCTTTCATCCTTATTATACTGGACCTGAAAGACTGCATAATGTCATCCAGCAGGGAATTGCAGTGGAACTGGTAGGAAAACTAGGTAGAAGTCACACTGCGGATCTCGAATATATGAGTCATGCACCGGATGAAGCCGGCTGATGTTGCACGCTGTTCTCTCTTGAGCTCTGGTCCCCCCAGCATAACTGAATGCGAACCTCTGTAAAGGACGCCAGCTTTCCATTTTAATGAGAAATAGGCCAGTCACTCTAAAGTAATTTTAAGACCTGCATTCGGAGAAGTTAATAGCCATGTAAAAACAAAGATGGAGGTTAGAGTGAAAGTCAAACTGTTGGCTGCAAAATGGAAATCAGTCTTTTTCAGTCAGGGTCATGACAAGTGATGCTATATAAACAGTAACTGCAATGTTTTAAAAATTGTCAAAGTCCTTACTAGTTGGAAACATGAACAGGAAGCCAGGGGCCATTGTTTCTGAGTTGGGCTGAAATGTGTCACATTTTTTTTTCTAAGCGACACATCCTGTAACAGGCAGGAAATGTGGCATGACAGGAGGAAAAAGGAAATATCCTTTCTGCATTATGACTGAACAACTGAGAAGTTGAAAACATTACAAACAGCAAGGCCTCAATTGTAGTTATATTAAATAATGAAACTGTCTGTAAAGTAAACTGGGATCAAATAAAAACTTTGGCGACTCACTAGTCACATTTTAATATTAGTATTAGTATTTAATACGGTTTCCTTGTTGTTGTTTCTTCTTTTTTTCTGCTATTAAATACAACACGTAATGTGCAAATAGTGGGTTTGATGTGGTTCTAGCCTTAGTCTGCATGAATGGAAATGTTGGTTTGTAATTCAGAACCCTGGTATATATTTCACCTGTGATTTTTTATATATATATTTTTTTTATTATTTTTTTTTATAGTAGTAGTTATTGTGAATCCCAAGGGGTCCAAACAACACAAATATGTTAATCATACTTAATAACTGTCCAGTACAGTGTAGTTAGTTCAGTGTCATGTGTTGTGTGGGTAATTTTTGATTCATATGCGTAAAAAAATCACTTTGCACTCATCAAGAACATTCATGAAATTTCTGTATTCTAAGATTTTGGCTTCCTGTTAAGGATCCCAAAAGTAAAGTACATACCTTTAACTAGTATAACTAAACCAGCAGTGCATAAACTCTTCCAGCTCGTACTGTATATTCATGTCTTCCGTCTGGATTGACAGGTGGCTTACTTTGAAGACTCAAAGTATAAACTATGAAATGTTTTTTTGATTTGTTTTTTGGTTATTACATGATTCCATATGTGCTATTTCATTGTTTTGATGTGTTCACTATTATTCTACAATGTAGAAAATAGTGAAAATATGGAGAAAAGGTGTGTCCAAACTTTTGACTGGTGCTGTTTCTTATTATACATATTATATTGTAGCGGGGATAGCTAGGAGCGCTTCCCCCGCCAATGGGCTAAAGCCATCCCCGCGGGGGCTGCTGGGAAGCCTGGCTCCCGGGACTTA
>JAOVYW010050586.1:0-12295 GCA_025775045.1 Hiodon tergisus
CTGTCTGTAACTATACACACTCTGTCCTATACAGCTATGAACCCGTCTCTGTCTGTAACTATACACACTCTGTCCTATACAGCTATGAACCCGTCTCTGTCTGTAACTATACACACTCTGTCCTATACAGCTATGAACCCGTCTCTGTCTGTAACTATACACACTCTGTCCTATACAGCTATGAACCCGTCTCTGTCTGTAACTATACACACTCTGTCCTATACAGCTATGAACCCGTCTCTGTCTGTAACTGTACACACTCTGTCCTATACAGCTATGAACCCAGTCAGGTTTACAGTCAGGTTTTTTAATTTTTTATTCCTCTGAATAAAAGGTTCAGCCTCAACAAAGTAACAATGACTGCCACTGAAGATGAAAATGCTCTGTTTTGATTTTGCTTAACATCACAATTATGAATTAGCCTGAATTACCTCAGATTAAACATGCAAATGTTCTTCACTCGGAGGAATGTAAGGGAAAGTTTTTGGAGATAATCTATTATGTAGGCCGATTCATAGGGTTTCAAAGGGTTTTGAATTTTAAAGAGTCATTTACATTACACTCAATTATAATTAATAAAAACCGCCTTTGTCTATTTTCTACTGTCTTATTTCTATTTTGAAGGTAAACAGACTGAAGGTTCTCTATAATGTATCATCTGTTGTATCCAGAAGGATGGTAGATGAAGAAAGCCAAGTTTGGGTTCTTGAATTCCGTTCAAGTACACATATAGCTGGTTAATGTAAAAATAATAAGAATATAATAAAGTAAAACGGCCCTAATAAAAACATTGATGATGTTGGCTTTTTGTTTTATTGTTTTCACACTGTTTGAAACTTTAATTTATTAAAAATGATTTGACCCAGTTGCTACTGATAGACTCTGAACCAAATTAAAAAATCTTGCTAGCTAGCTTATAGTTTGTTGTTACTACTGGCTTTCCTAGCAATGTCGCTGCGTACACAAATATAGATAGACCGGACGAAACTACTTTAGGTTGTCATCCAAATTTGGGTCATCCATTTGTTTTGGGTCAGACTAAACAGCAAGTCTGACCGGGGTCAGTTTTTTAAATATGAACCATAGGGCTCAGTCTATGTTCGGGAGGGGTTGTTGCATGCTTTTAAACGCGCCTACCCATGGGTAGCGGCAGAGATGGGCTGAGATGCGTCAGCTGTTTGCTGATTACAAATCGGAGAGAAAACACAAAATGCTAATTTTTATGGTTAGGGTTACAGAATAAAATCTAAACAATTAAGTTGTCTGGTGGAGCACTGCAGGACAACAGGAGGGCAGCGGATGTGCTGTGACTATGGAAATGACATTGATGGGTCATCCGGTCTCAACGCATCTTTCGTTCCCTAATAAGTTTGCAACTGCGGACGTGGCCTCGGTTATCCTATCAAATCACCCCGTTTACCTTCAACACCTGAGCTGCCCGCATCAGCTGAGACAGATGTGCAGGGAATGTGGCTCATAGCTATTTTATCATTGACCCGCCTCGATTTTTTTACCAACCCCCCCCCCCCCTTCCTAAAGGTCTCCCGTGACTATTTGAGCTGTCTGTAAAATTCCATAATTGAGTGGCGCTATGCGATAAGACTTCATGCACGCTCTAGGCTGTGCTTGTCTCTCTTGACTCCTCGTTAATTGTTGCTCGCAGCTCCGTTTGTTATTATCCGTCTACAGCTACGTAACCTGGCAGAACGGTCGGCAGGAACGTGGCAGCGGTCCATCATCGCTCATCAAATCATATTCAATTAACAAACCGATAGTTAACAGATATTTTTATTTAACCAAATTTTGACATGCGATTTGCATAACTATGCATTGTAAGGAAATAAAGGAGCCGTCCCTCTGGATAACCATCGTTAGTTGTGAGTGCACACGTGGCCAGGGAACTTGGCTGAACACCAGGAGGTGATGTGCAGGGCAGTTATGAAGCGCTTTTTTATTACAAAACGTTCTGATTCAGGACTTTCCAACGATTAAATCGTTTACACTGTGACTCTTGCCTAATCAAGTCTGTTCTAATTACTTGTCGAGGCGGTCCAGTCCAAAAGGCAGCATTTTCTCCACTTGCAGTAATGGGTGCTGTGACATGGATTGTAACCGGGGTCCGACGCTCATATTGCTTCCATGAGACCTCCCGAGAGCAGTTATTTACGATAACTTTACATTAATAAATGTAACTGCAGGAGGATGTAGCCATGGTAACGCTTAATTAAATCTGCATGGGACACAGCGCTCGTTTGTTTATTAAACGTTAAAGAAAAGAATCGAGGATCTGTGATAGACTATGTTAATTGGTATAATCAGTTGAGCCTGGACTTGAATAAATTAAAGACAATAGGCCGTTGAAACTCACCTCTGACCCTCTCTCTTTATTAGGGAAGCAGTGAAAGTGTTCATGCACCTCTATAAAGTCGTTAGCAAGATACTTCACTGGGTCAAATGCTCAGAGGTTTGCTCAAAGAAAGGCCAGAAATATTTTTGTTGTCTTGGTAAATTCTTAAATTGCACAGCATAAAAAAGACCATTCATTTTATGAGCGAAGTTACAGGTAATATCAATCAATCGGTAGTATATGATTGCAGTAATTACTGTAATTTCTGTTATCTTCCTTATCAAAATTAAAAGTTACCGTGGAGCATTTAAGCTACAAGGTAACTCTTTCACGATGAGGACAGAAGAGGGGCAAAGAAGGACAGGTTTGGCAGCCGGTTGTGGAACTGGACTTGAAATTTAATGGTCTTATATTTAAATCCCAGGAGGGGAACTGTCTTAGCACAGTGTGAAAATCCAACTGAATACCTGTTTGAATGTTAGTCGCCTTGGAAAACAGTGTCAAATAAAACTTGCAAATAAATAATACACAGCAGTTGATTCTTTTGCCCCTTCACTTTTCACTTCTGAGTATGTGGCAGCACCCTTGTGCGCTCTGATAACTGAAGGTTTCTCACCTTGGACAGCCTTGTAATACCTGCAAATAAATAATGTATGGTAGTTTATTCTTTTGGCCCTCCACTTCACCACTATGTGATGGCACCCTTGTGTGCATAGATCACATTTAGCTTTTCTACTTGAAAAACTTTTTCAACAAACTTTGTTGAGCGTATTGCAAACTATTTTCAAAAATGTTATTCTATCCTTCAGTTGTTACCTGTGTAGTGATGCACCACGTGTGTCATTTTCGCCTGCTGCGTGAGGGAGGTGCGTAAACACCAGCCGCAGACGGTCAGCATGGCCCCAGAGACGGCTTGGAGTTTAGATCCGTGCTTGCTGAGACTTAAGAGCGTTTGCCGAGTTGGAATTCAGACCCTTGCACAGACACTGGGCATCTCATTGTGATCGCTGGAGGATATTTTGAGTTCCCACAGACCGAGCTGTCTAGTTGGAGGACTGTGCATCTTTGAGATTCTTATCGTTCGCTCAGGCCATGTTCTCTGTCAGAATATCCTTGTAGCCAGCAGGTGAGAGATGAACCTACCAACCTTGTCAGGTGCTGATATGAAACTGTTCGAAAATAATCAGGTTTTCTATTTCCACAATGTATAACGTTTCCTCCCAGGGAAAGTATAGTCTTTCATTCAAACAACGTTTGGGAATCAACAAATAACCTTAGTGATGGTAGTTTTAGTCATGCAAAAGTATTTATATAATTTTCAGCTCAATTTTTTATTTTTATTTGGTTATGCATTTACAAATGATATAACCTTTGTGTTCATCCAGTGTTTTCTAGAAACCAATAAGGTTAAAAGTTTACAAAACCTCAGGCCATACAAAAACTAATATCTAGGACTTTGTTTATATTAACAGATTATCAGACATACTAACCCGGACTGATTTGAAATTTTACTTCTTTTTATCCTTTAGCTATGCATGCAGGGGAATAAAGTCAGGTTAAGAACTCGTTTGATGGTTTTGATTTGAACCCACAATGATTTGGCTCCAGGTCAGCCAGTTTGATGCTGGCAAAATAAAAGTGTTTAAAACTGACTTAATGAGCACTGCTCAGGTAAACAATGCTTAGAACTGTGTCTTATTGTTTTCGAAAATTCAAATAAACACAAAAGCGAGAAAATAAAAATGATTACTTACTAACAGGAAGACTGAATCCTTCAGTCAAATTCTTCCTCCACCTATAAAATCGATACAAACTTATGAGCTCATACTGTAGGTGACTGATATTTGTTGACATGATTACAAATGGTATAAAAACAAAAATCTAATATTTGCCAATCATTATAAAAACCTAATATAAAAACAGCAAACTGCACTGATTTTTAATCAATGCCACGGATGTACAGATTCACAAGTGCCCTTGTTTTTTTTTTTGGGGGGGGGGGGGGTAATTGTTGTTATTATTATTGCCCTCTGGCTTCAAAACATTCAATCATGACTGACAGATTGCAACAGCGCAATAACGGGACATGGGTTGATTTGTAATGGTGAGCCTTTATCAGAAAGGAAACTCCACCATATCCATCAATAAACTCAAAAGAGTTTCAACATTTTTATAATGATATTTGATATTTGCACTGGAACTGGGTATTCTGTGTTTGTTTTTTTCCCGGATTAATATTTAATTCTTTCCTGCTTATGAAATGGGCTACATAAAGGACGGGACAGGGGAAAAGAAACATTGACCATAATCCATAATATATTTTTAGGACATGGGACGAGATGCGAGGATGGGGGACTTAGCTTCAGTTACTTCTTAAGCACTTATGAAATTGCCTGGAGGGAAAAATAGGAATAAAAAAGCGTTTGCAATTTTTTTTTGGGGGGGGGGAGCTGAGAAAACCTGTGTTATAGCCATTACTTAATGTCAGTAACCATAAACTGTAATTCAATTTATTTGAAAATCAGACTGGTGAAGCAGGGCATCATGGGACAGCCAGTGACCCTCTAAGCCAATATTCCCCGTTGCCGTTGTCATGGCACTTTTAATTCCCAAACAGTGAGATCACTTTTGTGAGGAAAATAATCTTCTGCTTGAATTTCCGCCCAAAAACCATATATAGGTCACTCATTCAAGATGGTGCATTTTTCTGGATTTCCATGAGGTGACTGATCATTTTCATGACATGTTTTAGAAAATCTTAAAATTAGCTTCAAAACCAATATTACAGGATGATATATGATTCATAAATCGTAAGAAGCTGCAATTTAACATGAATCAGATGTTATGAATTAAAGTTGGTATTTTTTTGATGGATGTTCCGAGGAGTTCTCCTCAGGTCTATCTGTCACCCTGTTTAACACTAACTCTTACTATTCCATCTCGATACAAGTCTTTTTATGTCTCTTTATATGGCATAAACATCAGTGGTAGGGAGGGGGTTTCTTTCTCTCTTTTTTCAGTCTTTGTGGTAACAAGAAGACCACCAGAAACTTTGAGGTGGTCTCTTGCTTCAGCGTGAATGAGAATAACATTGCTTTGAGCCATTATAAGCGCTTTAATGTTCAGATATGGGAAAAGTGTTTCAGATACATGACTAATGTAAAATCTCTGTCAGCTCATTAAAGTCAGAGAGACCAGAGTTTGGCAGAAAATTTCTGAGCTGGGTGCCACTACATATGTGCAGAACTGTGTGTGGTGAACATACTGTTCCTTACGTCTTGGCCGAGATTGCTACGTTTAATTATGTTTAATTAAATGTAGCCACTGAAAGTGCTTTGATTTGTTATGTTCTTCCATCTGTTTAACTGACATGTATATTAATTATTATTTAAATTGTGACTATGTAGAATAAAATTTTAAATCGTAATTTTTATTAAATCATTTCTCTTTATGACACAACATTTCAGTTCTTGCATATGGTGAAACAAACAGATCCTTCCAAACCGTCACCATTTGTAGGCTGATTTAATCCTCCTGCTGTTGTAAGTTGAAGAACAAACAATAATCAATTCCAGTTCTCCATCTTAAGGCCAGGCTCTGGGATGGACTTGGAAAAAAAATCATTGGTTTTAAAGGAGTGCTTTTTTTTTGTTTAAGACACCATTATTTCCATTCGCGTACGATGGTTAATATCACCATAGATGTCATTTTGAGAAATTCTCCATACTGAAGGGGGAAAAGTAATTAAAATAAAGTAATTATGATTTTATGTTGTTGACTTCCGCTCAGTCCCCCTGAAGTGCCAATAATTAGGTCATACTTTTAAAGAACATTGTAGTCGGCAAACAAACAAAATGTATTTTTAAAAATTGCTCTCATTGTGGTGACACATCACAAAACAAAAAGTACATTTTTCTTTGCACAAACAATTTATGCAAAAAATTAATTAGGTTCGCAAAATGATAAGACAACGTTGTATAAATGTTTTATAAATTCCTCCACTAGTCCGCTGCACTTTGAATGTTCTCTGTGGGGAGGGTCAGTTGTTTACCTAATCTTGCCCATGCTTATCAGAACCCCTGCCGACAATGAAAATTACAAGCCCAGCAAGGGGTCTTGTTCTGGGGTTAGAGGGATACAGCCATATAAACATGCAGTGCAGGCAAATTGTGCTTACGGGGAAAATGAGCTTCTCTGTTAAGTGTATTGGAACCAAGTTGATTTTCCAAGACATTTTACAATACGGAAAGGTTTTCAACTAGAATAAAGTTCAATGTACTTAAATGTTTGCAGTTGTGTGTGTATTTTTTATATTTGTATTTATTTTAAATAGCTTTTTACCTTTTCACCAGCAAGAAGTCTTTTTTAACTTGACACACGTGTTTTATTTAAGAACCCCTTGAAGTGCAAAGTGGGGGAAAAGTTTCTTTTTTTTTCGTCTTCAAGAGGAAAAATATTTTAATGACTTTTTAACCCCTTAGACCCAGGCCTATTTCTGGAGCAGTTGGAGTGATTCGAATGAATGGTGGCATTTTACGATTCACATGACACTACAGTTATGTTAAGTTTAGTCAATTGAAAAAAAAATCTAACGATAATGATGATTTTTTAAATTTTTTTTATCGCAGCCAGGGAAATGTTATTCAATCTGGAATCTTGAGGTTTTGAGTCCAACGTCTCATGTTAAAGCGTATTCAGATCTGCCCAGGGCTAACTTCAAGCAGAAGCCCCATGAGGAAAAATCCCATGTCAAATAAAAAAAAAACCGCAGAGCGGACAGGAGGCAGGTTTTCACACTGTACAAACATTCATTGGCTGGTCATGACTGATGATGAAAACTAAAAGAGTTATTACTGAATGTTTACTATTTAACTATATATTTCATTTGCCTCTTTTTGCATTTACCATGGTCAATATAATTTGGGGGGGGGTGCATTAAACATAAATAGTGTCTTGATTTGTTCTGTAGTTAGAGGAAATACTCCTTGTCCAACCCATTAACTACTGGCCCCAACCTAAGGCACATGCATGATATTTGATTTTAACTTAAAAAACTTAAGACTCTGGGACTAAACCAAAACTTTAGCAACCCCTAATCATATTTTACAAAACTAAATTGAATAGCTTTTTATTTTATGCGATGAAATAATACGCAAACAAAAGAAATAAGAGACTCACCAAGAGAAAGAAAATTCAATAAAATACAATTTTGTTAAATGCGTTTTTAACGGGTTGTCATAATTTTTATTTTGATCCCTGTTACTTCCATTCTTCATTTTTGTCAAAAGAGGTGATTTTATATACACGTCACACAACTGTATTTAATAGCTAGTTAAGGTCAAGCAAATTTGGCAGATAGACGGTTAAGCCAGCTTCAGCTTATTTCATCAAAGTATTTACTGGCATCTTCTGCCAACCAATCGAACCAGTGCTTTTTGATGGGACTCTGAAGGAGATGTATGTCTGTACTCTGCTATACAGATGTCTAAGCAGTCATCCTATATGGCTCTTGTTGACAACCAGATGTTCAAATTCCGTGGCAAGGTTTCACTCAAGCCTTGGGCAAATGTTTTATTGATTTATTAATTTTTCACCCTTTTGGGTCACCCTGTATATAATATGTATGTATGTAAAAAAATCATTAAAGATGAAAAGGGAAACTGTATAGAAAAGCAGTCACATATTTTTTGTAATGCATGTAAATTCGTTTTTGTACTGTGTGTAAATTTGCTACTATATTGATACTCATCTCAGCCTAACTTTTTTGGCATCTATTTTTAGGTCGAAATGCATTTTTTGCGTAAAGGTTTATTTATTTATTTATTTATTTATTTATTTCAGATTGAAAACCGATAGTTTGTGTTAATTACAGCCAAAATCAATTTTTTTTATTAAAAGGTGAAAAGGTGAAACCCTGTGAAGTTTGATGGATTTGCTACCTAATTAGGTTCAATGTGTCAGACCATCACACATCTTAATTTCTTTTATTGGAATGACACCTGTTTCCATTAAGGTTTTTTTTTCTTTCCCCCATTAAGCACCTCTAATGGAACGTTGCCATGGAGGGTTTTATCTATGGTACTTAAATAAAAAGAAATTGAACTTTGGCACATCATCATTACTGATCGCAGCATTAAACTGGTAGTGGGGTGTTACCGTCGCTGGTGTGATAATGAATAAATGAAATGTCTCCTTCCCATGTAACCCAGACCAGGTAAATGGCACTGTTCTTCTTGGGCATCTAATAGATGGGGATTGGGGAGCAGGCTACTGTGACAGGAGTATCTGTTGGGAAGCACTGAAAAGATAAACTTTCGTACTCTCATCAGTCAACAACCTTCCTCTCCGATATGCCTGGAACTTTACGACTTGAAAAAGACAACCGTGCCATTGTTTCTCCCAGCTTTTAGCATTCTTAAATGATTAAAAATTATTGCAGAGCATCTAGGACTGCAGTAAATTGGAACCAAATTATTTATTTCTCTGCCCATAACGTCCCATTGTATTAATCGGTGCAGCTTCTTGCCAAAGGGCTTATAGCAAATCAGCCAAAGTATCTAATTGAATTGGAAAGATCATGCAAAGCCTCACAAAAAATATGATTTTCACTTGTTTGTTTTTTCCAAAAATGTTTTTGCTTGTAATGTGTGTTAGCCATTGTTAAGTTTGTGAGCTTACTTGCCATTATATTTTTGTTAATTTTTTTGCCAATGACTGTGATTCAGCTTTTATTTTCTGTTTTTTTGTCCAAAACATCCTCAAGCAAACAACCCTGTGTTCTAGTTGCACTTTTTGTCAGTCGCTCTGGATAATAGCGTCTGCTAAATAATTCAGAAGTAAGATTTTTTTCCTCTGGAATCTCAAGCAGAAGAAGCTTGCTTCTTATGGTAAGTGAAAGTTGACTAGCAACTTACATCCCATTGTTACAGTGTTTATACCTCTCTGGATACATGTTAGCAACCTAGCTTCCGAAGCCACTAAATTGTCAGGGTTTCTAAACCGAGGCAGAGTCACTTCACTGGTGCCTAACTTAACGTGCAACTTATTGCAACCTAAATTAATTATGCAATGGTGAAAGTTAACTTGGAGAAGGTTACTGTGCATGTTCTTGTGCCCCTGTGCCTGTGGGAGAGATGCTGACACAGCGAGTCATCTGTGAGAAGGAAAGCTTCAAACCGCTTCTCAGCTGCAGCAGCTGCATACAAATAATACTTCAGAGTCGCGGATTTGGGTTATTCCTGCTATTCTACACATTGTGTGGATATACGGTCATCTAAAAAAAAAAGGGGGGGTATTCAGTACGTATTGTAAAAGCACTCATTTAAACTCTTATTTACTACAACCTGGATATTGTTTTTCCACGATAAATGTAAACATGGGGAAAGAACCAAATCAAGGCCATGATAAGCTATTTTAAATATGTATTGCCGAAATGTTACTGCAAAATATAGAGTAATAATTTTATAGCTATTGGCAGAACAACTTTAAGAGATTAATGTTTATCCATAATCTAGTCTATTTAAAGTGTATTATATTGTCTGTGCTATAATATAATTACATTATTTGTCTTATTATGCCTTATTTAAATCCTTCAGTTGGATTTAGTGAAGAAACTTGTCATCCACATAATTCTCTTTTAATTTGCCATTTCCCCCCAAGCTTTCACTATTCTCTAGATTCTTTTTAATTTTACCAGATTTAAATGGCTTGCTTATAAATGTATACATTTAAATAGATTATGTGATCACATTTTAATATTCATATCTGATTTGTTATTGTCATAATGTCACAAATTGTAAATACCCTCAGATAAAAGCGTCTACTGAACTAGTTAATAGCAATAAAATGGTACATAGAAGTTTTTTAAATTAGTGAAATTAATATATGGCATATGGCATAATATATTGAGCACAGTGTCATGTGGCTGTGGAAATGTTTTTTTAAGGACAACTTCAAGGATAACGTCAAACCATGTGATGTTGCAGTCACACCTTTCTGGCATCACTTCAAAATAGTTAAAATAATTAGTCAAATAATGTCAAACTGCATTTCCCGCTTGCGAGATGAGCGTAACGTAAGCTAATTACATTGTTGTTAGAGAACTGTTAGCCCCTGTTGTTCATGCGATGGTTTCTTTTTCAAGTTTTATGACTGGCCGTGCGGTTTAAGAATTCAGCCTGGTATGTTACCAGCCTGCATGCTCCAACTCTGTTTGTGATTCTCCACTTCAGTTCAGTTATGCATCATTCGGCCTTGCAAAAGGAGGCACCGCTGACAACTTGTTTCAGAATAAGCCTGCATAACTGACAAGGTTTTGTCATCGCTTAGATGGTTGTGGCTAAAGCAAGTTCCAAGTATTTGCATAAATCAAAGGGCAAATGAATACCATCGCCATTTTTGCAACACCTTTCGTAGCTAGCCAAATATCTAGACCAGAAAAAAGTGAAACATTGACAAATCTGTTAATTGTGCAAAGAGTAATGCCGTTCGTCCTATTTTAGAAATAGTTTGTCCCTTTTTAAATAGCATTGTCAGTTGACTATATTTCTAATTATTGTTTGCATTGGGGGGTTTAATTAGCCTGCAATCCTTCAGGTCATAAAAACAACACAGCAATTTTGTTATACTGATGATCAAAGTAATAACACCACCTATATATCTTTCAATAAGTTTTGACTGCCATCATGTATATAACACTGCATAATTAACTTGTTTTTTCTAGTTTGGGGTTTTCTGGTTTTCCCGAGTTTAAAGGCCTACCCTCCTGCCACACACAAAAAAGTAGGACTTTCATTTTAATTTTCAAAAAAAAAAACCTTTCAATTTTTTTTTAAATTAATGAAAATAATTGCTATTCTTTTATCACAACCAACATAATAATTATTTTGTTATTTAAATAATCGGAGACTGAAAACCAATTTCTCTGTTGTCCTCTTAATATTATGTTTTGATGTTCAAACAGTTATCAGTCAAGGAATCATAAGAAGGATCTAATAATCAACATATCCAGTGAGACGCTCAAAGAGCATACTTTGATCTGTAACACATACTTTCCAGTTTCTTGCTGTATTGAGAGATGTTATTTTTCAATAAAGGATTTAAAAGAAAAATTTAATTGTACTCGTCTATGTATGGCTGTTTAAATTATTTATTATTCATGTGGTATGTTTAAACTTTATGGTATGCTTTTAAATGTCTGGTGCTAAATTTAGTTACAGTTATATTACTGAGTCTTAAATGGCAGGGAGGCCTTTGGGTTGCGCACGATATAGTTTCTTAGAAGCCAAATGGTTACGGCTTTGAACCTGCATTATAACTGTATTTTAAAAAAACGTTATGTTCCGAGCTATACATTAAGTTAAAAAAAAAAAAAACCCGTATGTATTCTTAAAGGTATTTTTTATACTCTCAGCCTTATTGCATTCAGGTTAATGCATGTTAACATTGATCACAGAATCCGTGTAAAATTTGAGACTACGATTAATTGGCAAATGCCAGCAGTAAAGGCAAGATTTATTTCTTTATTTTTATCAGCGTGAAACAAACTTTCGGCTGTTTGAGTACATGGATGTTGTCAAGACAGGTGTTACGGTTACAATAAAACTTTTTACAATAACTTTTTGAGACGGTATTTAACAAGACTCAACTCTTTGACTGTTTTCCTTCCTGCCTGTCGTGTAGTTTCCTTTCTAAATCTAAAACTAATAATAAGAATCCTTTTTTTAAATTAGTGTCTAACTATGGCTTAAACAAACCAACAAGGAATATTTTTGATTAAGATTTTTTTGTAGTTACAGACATTTATAATATATAAGGATAGACCTTCTTGAATAAGTAATTTAGTAACAATTTTATGAATGTTTTGCTCACTATAAAACCGTAACCACTGCAGCTTTATATTCACTCATTTAAACAACAATACATGTTAATCAGGAAATACAAGCTTTA
>JAOVYW010050586.1:12395-24258 GCA_025775045.1 Hiodon tergisus
ATAAAACCGTAACCACTGCAGCTTTATATTCACTCATTTAAACAACAATACATGTTAATCAGGAAATACAAGCTTTACTAAAGTATACAAAATGGATGCAAGGCGTTTTATTGTATGGTATTTGTATCAATAAACTTTAAAATATAAAATAAAACATAAAATATTCCAAGCTAACATATTGTCTTCCCAATATTTAAGTACCTGGCTACCCAGAGAATTACAAAGCTTCATCATGGGGGTTTGATTGGTAAAATACTTTATCGTTGAGATCCAATTTTCTAGCTAGCCAAGACAAAAACAATAAGGAAGAGTAAATCATATAATAATATATAGGGTAATTATTGTTAACACAGAAATCTATTGTATAATTTTTACTATTTGTCCAGATCTGTTAAAATGTAGCTGATATATTCACGCTCCATAGTTTATGGGACACCGATGAAACAAAGTTATTTGTTACATATTTTGTTAGCTATTAAATGTATCGAAACTGCTTCATAAACAAAATAGACACAAAGACACAAAGGAAACAAAGTTGGAGAGAAGTAATAGATGTGCATGGAAATGTGGAAAAAAACGGGGGCTAAATTAACATTTTTCCCAAACTGTGCATTCTAGTTATGTCCATATGGAGGGCTGTTGCGTATGCAGATTGCTAAAGAAATTGTTCATAAGCAGCATGAACTCGAGTAGAAATAATAGGCCGAAAGCCAAAAAAGGAATAATTTAAAAACAAGGTCCATAATGAATGTACTGTGAAGAATCTTTATGTTCTCTTGCTCTCGACTTGCCACATGGCAGGACATACAAATGTATTTAGTGAAATAATGCATTTTACCGCTCAGTTTTTTTGCATGATCTTTTACGCATCAAATTCATTCAAAGGGGGCAACAGGAAGTCGAAGTTGTGTATTTTCAGGTTATCCATGACTGCATAAATATGACAAAAGCTTTAACTGCGCAAATAAAATGTCTAAAGACGGCAAAAAGGAACCAGTTGATAAAAAATGTTAAATATAAGGTTATATAGTATTCATTTTACTTTTCTCTAAATATAAACCTATCTCAGTTTTCTGTTGTCTGGAAGCATATGAGAAGTTTGGTAGGACTTGTCCAGAGTGGTGTCCACAGAAGACCAGCGCTACCAGCAGGTAGAGGTCACGCACAGATGCAATCCATTAGTAGCGTTCATAGTTAAAGCCAGAGAGCTGTCTAAAAATTTCAGGCTAATGGCCATTGACCTCCAGAAGTCAAGTGATGGCTGTTTCCACTGCAGCGTCCATCATCAGTTAGTTCCGGGCTACCGGAACAGCGACTCCCTTGCCAGGAAGGGGTTACAGGACAATTTAACAGCAAAGTGCTATGGGAAAAGTGGTTCAGGAGGCAAGCTATTACCTCAAAGCAATGGCTGGAGAATTTAAGTAAGACTAGGATTACAATGTCACAACACCATGACTTGATGATGTCTGCCCATAATATATATATATATATACACACACAAACACACACACTGTATATTGCTTTGGCATAGTGTGTCCCATAAGGTCAAGTTCTGCCTGTAAAGCAAGAAGAGAAATTGATTTACTATGATTAAATATTGGCAAAGGCAGACGGTGTTATCCTTAAGATTTAGGTTAAGTAACCCTTACAGAAAAACCCCATGGGAATCTCTTTGGAAACCATTGGATATGTATGGGCACCATAGAATTTCCATGGAATGTAAGTTTTCATGAACCTCCAATGGGTTTTCATGTAAACAGTGATTTCTCATTGGATACCCCAATGTGATTTAATGTGACACTAAAACAATATTGAAAAAACATTTTTTTCACCTATTAACATATAACCTACGACATCATTTTAGGTTTTTAGAATTCTTATTTGTATTACTTGTTGACTGGTTACTTGGTTATGATAGACAGTTTAGCTTGATCCCTAGTGGTAGTCAAGTGAACCTCTTACTGAGAGTGAATTTAGTCTAAGTTGCAGTACGGTTCATAATTAGCTACAGATGTGTATGGAAGTTTGGTTTATCAAATAACTTATTATATATTATTAGTACTTTTAGGGCCATCACACCTACCATCAATTACCTTGTTTCAGTTTACAATGCCTTGATTCACTGGATCAACTCAGCCCCAGTTGAGTGAACCTTTTGGGAAAAGTTTAGTGGAAATATAGGAAACAGATGGAAAGCCTAAGTTAAGATTTTGGTTTCAGTGACATTTATTTTAGCTAATAGTTAGTATACTAAGTATATCGTACACTCAATTTGGTGGCCAGGAAACATAATATCATCTCTCCAGTTAGCTGTGTGCAAATGCTTTGTTTTGTTTCATACATGTGTTTAGTGGGTGACCTTAAAGCTATCTTAAACTGGCAATGACAACAACAAAGAAAATATTATAAAAGGGTAAACAATATAATAATATATAGGATAATTATTGTTGTTAAAAATGAGATAGACATACTTGCCCTCATCAGGCGCTGTCCAGGGTCGGCTATAAATTCCACTTTTACGGAGAAGAAGAGCGTTCTTAGAATAATGAAAATTCTGCATCAATAAATGAGGTTTGCAAGGGAAGGGGAATACATCCAAAGAGAGGATTACATGACTCCTCAGTGATTAAACAAGGAAACCAGGGTTTATTAAAGGGATAATTGTACGTCACCTATAGTATACAAAATTGAAAGTTTTTAAGTCTTTTTTTCATCTTCTGATGTTTGCTGTTTAAAAAATAAAATAATTCTGTCTGATGTAAACTAAAGCAATCCAAAAAGTTAATTACCTGAAATTTTTTAAAATAGATTTAAATATGATTAATAAATGGAACATTCTATTTTTAAACTCGATATGCTTCTAGACTGCTTTTATTGTACTGGATTATCATAGTAGTGTAATATTAATATTGGAATGTGATTTTCAGATTGATATAGGATTTGGTGTTCATGGTGAAGAAGAGAGACCAAATTGCTGTAGTATGCCCACAGGATTCTTCTGAGATTTTATTATAAGAGACATTACATATGTATGGGAAGTTGAACTGGGTCTTTTCAGTTTTGAGGAAAATCTTCAGGCTGATCTATTTTGGGTGATTATTTTTGCATCTTTTTTTATTATGATAATTTATGATTGTAAAAACACAACTATTTCTCATTCGTTCTCTTACTTTCACCTGTGTATGTGATTCAAATTCACATTTCCCTCAGTTGTCACCTTTTATCGAAACCACATGTACACATCCAGTGTCCTCCAGTATGAAAAATTAAAATAATAAAATGAATCCACTGATAATATTTTGTAACTTAGCTGTTTTATTTGCTAAGTAGAAAAGTTTTTCTTTTTCTTTTAGGGCGACCTGTGAGCCTGTAATCCATCTAAATATTAAAAACCTTTGAGACGACCTTTTTGGATTGAGAACATGATTGAGCATATGAAAAATAATGATAAAATGAATAAGTCTTCAACTTTGTTTTTGTAGATCTTCTGAGTAAAACATATGGAATTCCCCCCTTTCGACTTAAAAATCAGGGGATCAAGTTTTTTGTTGACTTTTGTGGACAACATTCAGTCCGCGTTTGAAAACCTTTTTCCAAGTTAGAGCCAATATGAAGTACTTCCCTGTCGGTACTTCTCTGAGTGCAAAAAAAAGAGAGAAATCCTAATTCCTACCTGATGATGACAAATTCATCCACCTGATTGTGTTTGACCAGCTCCTCTAGTGTTACTTAGCTTTCCACCTAGCATTATTTATTGAGTCCAGCTGGAAGGGGAAAAAAAGGGGGACTAAACTATTCCCTCTCCTTTTTTCAGACTAGCCCGTGTTATTGTAAGAATAGGTCCTTACTCATTGGTTGAGCAGACAAGACTGCCTACTGTGAGAGGCGCTCAGCTGCCAGCTCCCAAAAGCAAGGGAATTCAGTAGCTCTCGAATTTATCCACTAGATGATCCACTTCGAATTTGTGCCTACTGTTTGTTGTGAGGCCACTAAAAGAAGTGTGCAGATTGGGACCACTAGTTCATAAAAATCTAAATGAATAAAATTATTTATTTTCAATAAAATCATAGACTGGTTTCTGTGGCGCTGGGGAAGGAGTTAGCTCCGCGTTTGGCGGGAGAATCCATGTCAGGTTTTAGTGACAGCCCATTCAAAGCCACCTCATGCAGAATCGGCTAGCACACAACTCACGGCACTGGCGCTGCCTAATGGGAGCCTGTTTCTCCGTTGTCGAAGCGTTCTCATAATTCCTGTGAGCAAGACCTTGTCCAGATTGAAAGAGCCCGAGACGGAGAAGTCGTCCTGAAGGCTTCATTATCATGTACGGAGACAAAGTGGATTGACAGTGGCGGCGGAGATGCGTTTCCTTTTATTTTTTTCTCTGTTTAAAATTTTAGCCGATCACATCTGTCCCATTCGTTTTCCGTTTTGCTCGCAGGCTTGTGGTTCTTTTTCCCCCTGTTTGCTTCCTTTTCATTTCGACTCGTGTGGAAGATGAGGGAAGAAGGGGAGAGAAATACAAATCTTAAAACAGGAGGACAGTTCTTCAGTTTAGATTGAGTAGCACACACTGCCATGGAGCAATTTGTTTTGTCTGCAGCGTGTGTAGCCCGAGAAAGACCTGCTACCTGATAAAGGACTGTTTCCTCCCAGATAGTGGAGCAAAGCATCTGAACTGCAGAGCTTCTCTTTTGTGCTGCCCGCTGGGTGCTGAGCTGCAGAGGAGTTCTCGTTACAAGCCAGCCGGTTCGCTTACATTCTGACTGAATTTCCCCCGTACCACCAAAACATTTAATGGGTTTCTTCCCCCTAGAAAACGGTAAGTATCCAAGCAAGACCACTTACGTTACTCGTCCCCTACACGTGTGCTTGGTTCTTACCTCAGTGTTGGTTGTACATTTGTATTATAGAAATATTTTTTTGTCTGTTCGGAAGTTAAATAACTTTACATTTATTTTTTTATAAAGCGTATTTAAACGTTTTATAAAATATCCTTTAATTACACACTGTAAAAACTGTACTCGTCGTGTAAAGATCCGTTCTATTTCAGTTTCAGGCTGAACTACACACAAGTTTAAATATTAAAAGCAGCTTGAAAGAAGGGATCTATGGAGAGAAAAAATTATTCAGTGGGTGCTATGGTTACTTAATCAAAGCACAACTAGCTAATTAATGCAGGGAGCTAACGTTAGTGTCTCTTTTTAGAGTTGGATTAAATTGAAACCCACACAACTATTGGCATAGTTTTGATGCCAATATAATCATTTGTTAATTAAGTTTTAAATTATGAGCTGGACTGACTTGCTTTGATAGGAAGTTTTGATGGTTTTTCTGGCACGATGTTCTAGAAGTTGGAGCGTTTGTCTGTTGCTAAGTGTGTGTCGGTGTCTTTGCTTTTATGTGTATGGATGTGCATTTGTTTAAAACAGCGACGTATTTAAGCTTATAAATAATCACGGTCCAGTGGGGTGGATCGATAATATCATATAAATAAATAAATAACAAAGGAATAATATGATTTTTATAGAAACGGCGTTATTTGAAAAGCCGGAAAGTTTGAATAGGTTTTACAGTGTGTTGAGGCTATTCTCTGACAGCGAAATTAGATCATATACGGCGCATGTACTAGTATGCCTGTTTGGATGTCGACCATGTGTTAACGAGCGAGGAGAAGTCACAGAAGTGGGGCAGCGCCGAGCCGCTGGCTCTGAGAACTCTGTGTCAGACAAACCGGCGTATTGCGGAGGCGAACAGGACGGAGCCTCTCTTTCTATTGATCCACAAAGTCGATCGTTTGAAAGGATGGTCCGTGTCTTCCTACGTCGTTAGCGCGAGGGGCTCATATTGTGTCGCTTGAGCCTTTTGTCAAATGAAGGGTCAGTCAAAACTCATGAATGTTTTTTTTAAATATATATATTGACCGTTAGCAAATGTTTTTTTTCAAGCTTTCACCGATTTTTACATTTATACAGTATACAGTTGCTCCCCGATTCTGTCATTTTAACTAGCTTGAAATAATTAATAGTAAATGGTTTAAATACTTTTAATTGGAAATTAACAAATTCATTCCATATTCTAGCATAGTTCCTAAATTATATTTAAACTTAAAAATGGACTTCGAGCCATTGTGTAAAAATGGTAAATGCTTGGAATGTCTTTCTGTTGGACAATCAAGGCAGTCACTTTTTGCCTTTTGAGACGTATTTGTTATTGTAGCGTGCATGGTATATCTAACCAAGCACATTCCAGGAGTGTGATTTTTGTATTGCTTGTTGACTTTTTTTTTCCAGGGAAATTTATATGGATCCCAAGTCCCTTATTAGATATGTACAGTATTTTAAATTATAATAAACATGTGAGATATGGATCTACTTCTGGGAACAGCCTTGGATACTCTCATATTCCTCCTTAAACAAATGCAGATTCATTAAAAGTAAAGAGAACAAAGAACAATCTAAACCATGTGAGAAATCTGTTCTCATTCAAGGCCTAGTGCGACTATTTCGGGAAGATATTAGATCATTTTTTTGTTTTTTGATTTTTTTGTTTTTACCTTGTCTGTTCTAAGAAAATAAATTAAAAATGAATGCCATTTTTTAATTGATAATGCCTCATCAAACCCTGCTCAGTTGAAGTGTTAAGTTTTGCAGGGAAGCAGCTGTGTCTGATGCACCATCATGTATTATTTAATGTTCAGCAGACACGCCAAAACCATAAGTAAAGACCCCGGATTGTGCAAACTTTGTGTTTTTTGCTTAGTAATCCTCTGGTGAAAGCATGGCGGATGAAACATTTTTATTTTAGAAGAACATGTTTTGGCCTTTTCCCTTTTATGTCGGATTTAGATTTACAAAACTACAACCTGCCTTAAAACGTTGCATCACAGCCGGAGTAAAGCATTCATGTGACATTAACCCAAAAATGTCTACTGCAGAACTTGGTGTACTTCTGTAACGTTTGCCTAGACATGGACATCGTTAGGTGTGAGGCGCACAGAATGTTTTTTTTAGGCGCTTGCTGTGAGCAAACAAATTAATTAAGCTAAGAAACTGACAAATGTACTGTTGTCTGATTCCATTGGCCAGTCTGTGATTTTCTCCCATTGTTCCGTATCCCTTGAAAATATGTGCCATTTCGCATCATTCTGCACAAATTGTTCGAATTAATGCAAGTGAATTCTTGCTGTCTGAAGGGGTGATTAGCATATCAAAGTAGATGCAGTTCTATAGGGAACTTTAGCCCTATCCCCCATTTGTTTTGACTCTGTTGAAAAAGGGCTTGGACCATACAAAAAGTGTGTGTGTGTGTATGTCTGGTGGGGTAGATTTCTAGACCGTCCCCACATTTTCGACGACAGTCCTCTGTTGCTGGAAGCATTACTTTTCCTTTTTCCATTTCTCTGTAGCTTCATTAAGAAGTTGATCTTTCTTACCCCCCCCCCCCCAACTCTGACAGTAGTGCCAGATTTATATTTCTGGATTTTCAAGGGATTGAGAGAAAGAATACCAAATCGTTTAGTCATTGACATTTTTTATTGGAAATACGGCTTACCCTTTGGGCTCTGTGCCATCATTTGACTTAACCGTGTTTATTTTGGTTGACTGAATTTGTTTTATTTTCTTATTTATTTCTGTTATTAGACTTAATTAACAGACTTAATTTTTTATTTTATTTTTACTTTTTCTTTAGCTGAAGAAGATCTGACGAGACAATGGTTATTTTCCATGAGTTTGATGCTGTATTTTTAATCTACAAGAAACAGGAATCTCTGCTTATCTTTTAATTTCCACCCACTGATCATTAGTGCAATGCGGCTGAGCGTGGATGGGCTGTTAAAAGTGATTTTGGTACACATGGAGGCGGTAGATGGTTGTTAGGGTCAAACTTGTCCATTTGACATTGTGGACTTTAAGTATTTTTAATACATAATACGTAAATAATAATTCTAGCTTACAGTATTGTAGTCTATCTAACAATTGTTCTAACTATTCTAACTATCGAACAATTGTTTCAATTGTATTTTATTAGCACTATTCCTTCCTATATTTTTTAGGACAGATTCCACCAACCATGACAATACACATCGACTGGAGCTGAACCTAATCCTACAAAAAACTAAGTCTCACTGCTTTTGGGCCAAGTTACTTAGTATCAGGATATGTATCAGGATTTACCCCAGTGTTGCAGCACTGTTTAATGAAGAACGGCTAATTTGCATTTAAAATTTGCATTCCCCCTTAGATGGCGGCCACACGCTTCAAACAACCGATTTCCTCCCCGCTAAAGGCGTGGCAACATAAGACCAGGACCTGTATGTGGGTGTGTGTGCGTACACACACACATGCACATTTATTTATTTGAATTCATGTGTTTCCCTGTAGCAAGGGCTGTAAAACAAACCCTTTAAGGAAGTATTTTAGGAGTTCCAGTGTGTCACGTGTGATGTGTGGTGTTGATGTAGTTCATGGCAAAATGGACTTAAATACTTATATTCAGCAGTTGTTGAGTGGTTAACAGGAAGCTTGCAGTGTTACAGAAACGCACACCATTGTAATCACCCTTATCAGATTGACTGCTGTTGACTGCGTTACCCTGAAAAGTACTGGAGCTCTTTTGCCGGCGCGCGTGTGGAGTTACCTTGCAGCTTCTCATGTGCGCTGAGTGGGGTGTTAGATGTGTTCAGACGCAATCAAAGTGGAATACTTAAAAAAGGAAACTTTACTCACCCTCAATAGAACTGAAGATGGGGGGGGGGGGAGAGATTTAGGATAATGCTTGACCAGTCGGAGAGAAAATCTAATTTGTTGTGTCTGTATAGAAAGTTGATTTGTTCGAGTTGACTCTTGTTATTTCATATGTTGCAGTTAGCTTCTGGAACCAAACTGTGCTAATATCTACCTTCCATCAAAAGCAAGAAACACGGCAAATGGCCTTGGCTAATTCGGTGCTGTGCCTTAGTTGCTGGTTGGAAACATATCCTCTATTATGTCCCAGGGAAAATCTCCGCCCATTGAAAAGACTAATTAACCTTTCAGTGTGTCTTCATATTTTTTCCCCTTGACAACAATGATCAGTGACAGGGATTAAAACATAGCTCATTTCAGGTTTTGGAAGATAATAAAGTAAAGATAAAAAAATTGTTTTTGTTTTTGTTTCGTTGAACGAGCAGTACTTGGGCCAAATATTAAATTCCACTGTATAGAAAGAATATCATAGAAAGTGAGAACAATCATTTTGATTGTATAGATGTGCATTTGGTTTTTAATGCATGTGTTGTTAGGGACATTCATTCTGTTTTTTTATCTGGGATTTTATCTTTAACATTCAGAAAATAATAGAGCTGTGAAATATAGCCCCTAAATCAGACACACCAAAATGTTTGTTGTTGATGGTGTGAAGATATGTGAAAAAAACTGCAGGAGTATTTAGTTTGTGTTATTTAAAATAATTTTTTTTAAACATTAGATATTTTTCTGTTTCTATTTTTCTTAGGCAATGATGTACATAATGGTGTGGCTTGTGAATTAAAAAATAAATGTATCTGCTCTGAATTAAGGGCATTAGTTAAACATTTTTTTAGGTAATTATATGTATTATATATCTTTTAGTTTTTTCTTATCCGGGGCAAATTAAATTTGCATCTCAGTTTCACCGATTTGAATTTTCCACATTCATTATTTTAAGAATGACAATTAGCACATAGAAATAATTGCACAATGTGATGCCTCACAGTTGCGTTCACCTTTGATAGGTCTACCCTCCTTATTTTAACGAGTACTTGTATTTACTTGTGTTAAAACGAACCAGCGTGCGGCCAGAGCCCGCACTTCTGGGATGTTTAATGCATGAAAATACTATTGAGTGCTTCTGGTAAATATTCCATGGCGAATGGAGCTCATCTCTCAATCAAGTTATAAACCTCCTACAAACATTTGATCTACATTAGGTTTTTTTTATTTTTTATTATCCCGTAAATTTTTCTGTGAAGAAGTTGAATAATTAGCCATTGACACAGAACCAGAAGAAATACCGGAAATTGTCACATTTTTTCCAGCCCTTGGTGAGAAACAAATTTGCACGTCTCCATCCGCTGATCATGCAAATGGTGTGCGTCTTATCAGCGGAGCTGAATCTGTGTTTGGGAGAAATATGCTCCTTTTCAGTGCCACAGGCCCTTTGAGGCACAGCTTAAAATAAACCCCGGTTATTGCATGCCAGCCATAGCTGTGGAGAGAATGGGGCCTGGTTAAGACGGTGGGTCTGCAGCCGTCTAGGTAAGGAATGCTCCGTCAGTGTTGTGTACCAGCACGGCGTCTCTCGCCTGTGCATAAATAGCTCACTCTACCCTTAATTTTTCAGCGAGGTATGCCTTGATGGTGGCAGCAGTGTCAAGGAAACTGTCACCCAAAATTTCCCCTGATAATCGATGCCAACTGCCTAGATGCCAGCAAAAATGCTGTTGCACAGATCAAGTGACATTTCTTTCTTTCTGGTGTCTTTTTTCCTGTCAGGTTGGAATACATTTATTTGAAATTGTAGTTATAGTCGTTTTCTGTCCATGCGGAATAAAGACGACTTCAATTACGTTTTTTTTTTTCTTTTCTGAAATGGTTCAATTTGTTTTTTGTTTATTTTGTATACGCTAATATTTACCAAGCCGCTTGCGGTCTGCCGTTTTTTAATTTTATTTTGAATGAAAGAGTGAATAAGAGGAAAGCGCATTAAGTCACTGGAGGAATTGGAAACAATCATGTCGGCATGGTAACAATTTCACTGGGCTGAGATGTGTGTGGATTTGGGAGGTGAGGGTGACCTGTGTGTTTTTCCCCACCATTTCCTGCAGTTTCAAGCAGACTGGAATTACTTTTGATACTAGACTGTAACAGGGAGTGAGAGAGAGAGAAAGACTGACCTCAGAATTTTTTTTTTTTGTATGTAATCTCTCCTAACGAGAAACATGCTATCAAAGCAAACCTTTTATTCAGATCAAAATGTGCTCTTTGCATAAACCAGCCTTTTTATTCTGATTACAAACAGCCAAGATTGACGTGGTAGTGAGTTATTGCTCTGATGCTGCAAACGCAATCGCTGCGATCCACGAATCAGGTCGTGACATTTGGGAGCAACACGCTACCAAATGTTTTTGGGGGCTTAATGTCTAATTACATTTCATCGGTTTATTTTGGTTCTGCTGTGGTAACGTGCCTCCAGGGGTTTCGGTAAATAAGTCAGAATGACAGTTACAGGCTGCCTATGTTATTAATACCGGTAGTTAATGTATTTAAAAAAAAAATTAATTGAAAGAATATTACTTCTTGCGAAAATACATTCTGTTTTGTCAATTTCTTTTTGCATTTAACGTGTTGCTTTTAAAACAATATTGCCATAGAGCACTTTGTGTAGCACAACACTTGCTTGGAAAAAAAAAAAAGGGGCAAGTTTAAGCAGGCAAGCTGGCTTCTGTGAGTCAGGAACCATAATAAACAGTGTAAGAACAACATGGAGTAAGTTTAGATAGCAATTCTGACTAGCCTCTGGATAGTGTGATCCCTCTGAGGGAGGGAACTGAAAGTTGCAAAACACCATGCAGAGGGCAACAAAGTGCCCCCGGTGAGAAAGGACCCTCCTGGGAGAGGAGCCGCAGAGGGGGAGCCCGTCTCTCCCAGAGCTCTCAGTGCCTAATCCGAGAGATCCAGGCGGCAGTGGTGTGTGCTGCTGTGTGGGTGGAAGCGCGTGCTGCGGGGAGAGAAATGAGACAAGGTGGAGATGGAGACGTTCTCCCCGGAGGCTTGGTCAGAAATCTGTCCCCAATTGGGGGGGGGGGGGGGGGGGGGGGGGGGGGGGGGGGGGGGGGGGGGGGGGG